>LR539525.1:480983-511510 GCA_900536315.3 Caenorhabditis becei
ACAGGAGGACGGAACCGAACAGATTTGAGCGACGAAACGCTGCTGAAACATCTGAAAGTGTCATCTCCGTCTTGTGATGTGTTAGCCTCGGTCGAATTAGACATGGAGGACGGAACCGAACAGATTTGAGCGACGAAACGCTGCTGAAACATCTGAAAGTGTCATCTCCGTCTTGTGATGTGTTTGCCTCGGTCGAATTAGAACAGGAGGACGGAACCGAACAGATTTGAGCGACAAGAAGCTACTCGAGCACCTTGCACTGTGTTCGCATTTGTCGAAATAGACCAGTTTCTTTGTTTTTGCGATCATTTTGCTGTAAAAAAGCTTAAAATTCTTCTGATTCGACGAAAAAGTGTTCGCTTTCCGCGCAGTCACTGAAAGCGCGCAAACACGAGATATGCGCCAACACAGGTGCAGTTGCCGCACGTTCAATCAATTATTCGTTCTCGCCTTCATTAACGGACAAAATCGGCTGTCATCGCCGCCTTCGATGTGTTTGCATCCGTCGAATTAGACCCCTCAGTTATCAGCTCGTCTTTTGTTTCCCATCAATTTCGCTTCTCCGCATTTATCGATGTTGCAAAATTGTTTGCCTCCAGACACTCCCTTGTCCAATCTAAAGAAACACCCTGATCAATAAATACAAACTCGGTGTCGTCCGTTGTTGCACCAGCTGCACCAGTGCAACAGAGCGCAGTTGTATCATTCGATTCGGAACGTTTCGTAGCCCTGATCTCTCCTTCCCCGCACGGATGACCTCATCTCCTCGCTTCGAAAGCATTCGTACCTTGCATAAGTGCGCTCACCAATGACGCAGACGCATCAGCTGCGTCTGCGTCTCTCCGATTTCCCAATCGATTAGCTGTTTTGGTCCGAAACAATGTCTTGTTAATAAGAGTCCATTGGCATTATTTGCATGGAAGACGTTCTTTCTTCTTGATTTTCCATGGAAAAAAAGAAATTGTTCGTTTTTTGAATATTTTCTCTGTTTTCCCTTCCCCGAGTCATATTATTGCCGTCCCGGAGCGAGTCACCTGGTGGGTCTCGCCAAGAAAATCGTTTCTGGTTGAAATACGGCTTCTGAACAAGGTTTTCTTGATTTTTTCTGATGAAAAGGAGTAAAATAGTGTTAATTCAATCATTTCCAGCCAAATTTCAGCAGCTTTCACCATTTTTCAGTAAAAATAAGGTGTTTTTGGTAAAAAGCGGCAAAATACCCAAAAATGCATGTTTTTCTACTGAAAATTGGTGAAAACTGCTGGAATTTGGTTGAAAATTTTTGAAAACCATGCCTTTGTACCCATTTCCAACAGAAAAAGCCGAAAAAACCTTGTCCAGAAGCCGTAATCAAGCCAGAGACCATTTTCGTGGCGAGACTCGCCGCGGGACGGCAATAATATGTACATCAGTTTTTAGGTATCATTCTCATCGAAATCTGATTTATCCATCTTGCCTCACAATTAGCCTGAGAGCCGAAAATCTAATCCGTCACGAATTCCAGCTTGATATGACAACAAAGGAGCAGCTTCTGTTGCTGTTCGGAGAACACACAGTCGAAGATGGAAAAGGCTTCAAAGAAGCGAAAGACTCGTACAAACGGATCGACCTCGTGTTTAACGAGAAGAAACGGAAACTGGGAAAGTACTTCCTCAGATTCATAAAGGATCTGTTGGACGCTGCCGCTCGCGACACGGCACCGGAATGGACGATCGTCGAAGTTCCGAAGATGATGCCCGGGAATTCTGCTTATGTGGAGCTGAACGAGTCGAAGTTCGGATTGGCCTTCTATGAAATCTACGCCGAATGGAAACAGACGGGATGGAAACATATGGAGAACAAGGTACGCAATTTGTATTCCTTCAGTGATCAAGATTCACTTTCAGTGTCGCCGATCGACGACCCCCCTCCCAGATTCTATGTACTACGGAGCCAAGTGGTTCTTGGAGTGGAAGAACTCGTATATGAAGATCAAGGAGATCCGCCAAGTGCCACAGACTGTAGCTCCGGAAAGAATGAAGATCGGTACGTGATTCTGAGGCATTACAGGAGACTCACGTATGTATTTCAGGATACTTTCCGTCTGGATGCGAAAGCGATGAAGACAAAATGGAGTATTTGCGTCAGCGGTACGAAGAGTCGCGGGAGGAATGCAATAAGTTCAACTGCAACTATCGCGAAGGCGTGTGCGCTCAGCGATTTGAGGAGATTCGTGCCAAACCGGCGGATCTTCTTTTGTTTCACAAAACGGGAAGACACCTTCAAGGGTTCTTCAGGTTTGAGAGGAAGGTCAGTACCGGAGAAGTCTTCATCGGCGACATTTACAACCGTCACAAATTCCCGTGGACTGCTAAACCATGGACCAGGATACAAACGGAGAAATTCGACAAGCTCAACATGTTTTATGAGAACTTTTCGCAGTTCTTGCGAATGTAAGTTTTCTGTTATTTATTAATAGTTTAATATTGCTTTTTCAGTAATCATAAAACAATCAAAGAGAAACTGCATTCATCTGAAGACCTGGAGAATTTGATCGTCAGCTCGTTCCTTGTTTGCAACCATCCGGACGAGTAAGTCGAATGAACGGGTTCTTACTGTAAAATATGATTTTCAGGCAGGAAGACTGTCAAGAGGACGTCGATGATGCCGCTTCCAGTTCAGATGACGGAGAATATGAAGAAGGCTCTGGAATGGAATCCGAGTCCGAGGAATCCGAGGATGATGATTACATCGAACACGCGCACCGCCTTTGGAAGAAGACGGCTGTTCGTCAGACACATCTGGATGAAGAACCGATCTTCGAAGCATCTGATTCGCTGAACAGTGGTGCTCATGCTATCTTTAAGAGGAAGAATCATCATCTCGAAGACCCGAACGATTCAATGATTTACGGGAATTTGAGCAATGAGCCATCCAGTAGCAACACGATTCAAAGAAAACGTCGCAGAGAAGAGTTGGACCCTCTGGATCTCCTGAAACTTGCTGGAAGCTCTCAGGAGAAGAGAAAAAGAGATTATGGAGCAGCTGGTCCTTCCAGCTCTTCTGGAGTCAAGAAAAAACGATCCCCGAGCATTGGGAACCGGAACCCTCGTCCTGCTAAAAATTTGAGAACAATTCGATCCGTCGGAAATATGGATCAGGACGATTGGAGATTGGAAGAGTTTGACGCGCCAACAGCTCTGGAAATGCCAGTTCAAGCAGTTCCCTCAAGTTCAAAATCAATCGAGGAGGAACTAGTAAGTGATTCAAGTCAATTGTTTTTAAATTAAAAAATTCAAAAAACTTTTTCTTCATTTTTCGACGATTTTTTTCACCTTTTCAAAAAATTTTCCGGCAATTTTGTTCAACTACAAAATTAGTTATCACACCTTTAACTAACAGAAAAAATTTGAGGACACGATGAACATGACTCTCCAGATGCTCAATACAAACTTCCGGAACCTTGTTCAACGCTATAACAACAAGGAAACGACGAGGAATGTTGATGGTCGAGAGAAGAAAAAGAAAATTGCGAAATTCATGAAATCTGCCGAATACCTTAACGTGGCTGCAAAATTGGCCAGTATTGCTGGAGATTGTGAACTTGGGTTTCGGATGGTTCTGAAGGAATACGAAGCGGCAGGAAGGGATTCTGATGATGAAGAGGATTCTGAAGATTCAGATGATTCTGAAGATGACGATGCTCCAGAAGAGG
The DNA here is from genome assembly GCA_900536315.3 of Caenorhabditis becei. Classification (NCBI taxonomy): domain Eukaryota; kingdom Metazoa; phylum Nematoda; class Chromadorea; order Rhabditida; family Rhabditidae; genus Caenorhabditis; species Caenorhabditis becei. The sequence goes on from LR539525.1 coordinate 484,675, forward strand.
GTGAAGAGAACCAGGAAAATCAAGATCATCCGGTTCGGCGAGAAGTTGTGGCTTCTAGAGGTAAAGATTCCGTCCGTTTTGAGAATCATCATGAAGCTTCGGAAAATGATTCTGAAGACGTGGCTCCAGACGACGGCGATGCTAAAGGATCAGAAGCTCCTGAACAAGAAGATGCTCCAGAACATGCTCCAGAAGAGCAGGTTGTTCCAGAAGATGCTCCAGAACATGCTCCAGAAGAGGTTGTTCCAGAAAACGTCGGCAATGAGGTTCTAAAAGCAGAAGCTCGGGAACAGTTGACAATAAGAAGAACATTTAATGATTTGGTTGAGAAAGTTTGTGAGAAGCTAGTGAGTTGTTCCATTGGCTCACCCTGGAACTTATTTGGAGATTTTTTCAGGAAGACTACTACTACCAACCTGGAGATGTAGCGGATTTGTTCGAAGATATTCTGAAAGCGATGGGAGAGATGACTCAAGAAGAAGAAAAAGCAGCTGTCCGGGAGTACACTGGTTTCTGGATCAAAACTATTCGAAGGAGACCTTGGGATGAGCCTCCCGTGATAATTCCGATCTCTGAAGATGTGTCTAGAAGAGTGAAGGAGAAGCTGGTGAGTTGCTATTTTATTGATTGATTATCGATGTTCCTTTTCCAGAGGGACATTGTCCAGGGAACATTCGTCTACAAGGAGCTCTTCAAATTTTTCCAAAAAATGTTGAACGTTTTCAAGGAAAAAGCAAAGCATCTCGATGCTTCGGAAGTTCCGCACGTTGTCGGACTTCAGTACGGATTCGACTGGGCCAGGATTCGGGAGCTCGGTGATGTGGAAGATGATGAAGAAGTCGGAAGATCAGATGATGATGACAATTCTGAAGATGGTGATGGAGAAGATCCGGGAGACAATCCAGAGAACCAGGAAGATCAAGATTCGGACACGGAGGATTCTGAACATCCACGACCAGAAGATGCTTCAGACGACGTCCCTGAATCCCGAGACTCATCTGAAGCTCCAGAAGCTCCTAAGCAGGAAGATGCATAAGAATCACAAGAAATTACTGAAGACGTCTTGATGGATGTCGTCTTGGAAGCAGATAAACCTGAGAATCACAATGGTCACCCTTCTCGTCTCATCTGTTTTCATGAAATTGTATACTTTTCTCTTCAAAACGTAGTACGTCGTAATAAATGAATAAATGAACTCTCCGTTTTATTTGAATAAAATAACCATTGAAATTAGAAAACCAGAGACTAGATCGTTGAAATCATCGAAAAACATTGTACGGACGTACAGAAACCCGTTTCAAAAATTGAATCGAGATAATGAAAAAGACGAGTTGGGGGATCACAAATATGCCATGTTGATGTGGCCGTAACTGTGGTACGAGACGGGCGGTTGATAGCGTCGGGAGACGGAAGTCGTGTAGACGTGGGAGATCTCGTCGGTCGAGGTGGTCTTCTGGAAGCATGGAGCATAAGTAGGGAGAAGTTCAGCGGGGGGACTGACTATTTGTCTGTTTGTGGTGGGGTCGGTCTGCGAAGGCGTTGATCTCTGTCGCCTTCTGCTAACCGCTTCTTTCAGTTTCCGACGACTCCTAATTGAAACGTCTTCGGATGGCCATGAAGCAGACAGAGAGAGCGATCAGAGTGATGATGACGAGAACGGTAAGAAGGATGAAAGTGGTGGTGTTGGAAAAGTTCGGGAAGAGGTGGGGATCGAATTGACACGTGGAAGAGACAGAAGAGGTTGGAGACGTCACGACCTTGTTGCTGGAGAGAAACGGATGCACAAATTGGTTCTGAGCGAGCAGACAACGGAAAAAAAGATCTGGAGACATCGTTGCTGCTGGATCACTCCCAAGTGTCATCGCCGTCTTGCAGTGTGTCCTCATTTGTCGAAGTAGACCAGAAGGACCGAAACGAACTGATTTGAGGGACGAAAATCTGCTGGAGCGTCTCGAGACGTCTCTCGAAGAACTTGTCAAATCGGACACTCTCTCTCAAAAACAAAACTCGTTCGGAAAAGTGATCCTATGACAAATTATGCCTATGTCACCAAGATAGAGGTTTTGCAGATAACACTGTGGGAATCAAAAACAAAAACAATGAAATAGTGTAATTTCACTCACAGAAAGAGGGAAAGTCCAAATTACTGGAGCACATCGCAGAGTCATCGCCTCTTTGAGATGTGTTCGCCACCGTCGAATGAGAGCTGAAAGACGGAATCGAACAGATTTGAGTGACGAGAAGTTACTGGAGCACCTCGAAAAGGAATCGCCTTCTTGAAATGTGTTCGCCACCGTCGAATGAAACCTGAAGGACGGAATCGAACAGATTTCAGCGACGAGAAGTTACTGGAGCACCTCGAAAAGGCATCGCCTTTTTGAAATGTGTTTGTCACCGTCGAATGAGACCTGAAGGACGAAATCGAACAGATTTCAGCGACGAGAAGTTACTGGAGCACTTCGAAAAGGAATCGCCTTCTTGAAATGCGTTCGCCACCGTCGAATGAAACCTGAAGGACGGAATCGAACAGATTTCAGCGACAAGAAGTTACTGGAGCACCTCGAAAAGGAATCGCCTTCTTGAAATGCGTTCGCCACCGTCGAATGAAACCTGAAGGACGGAATCGAACAGATTTCAGCGACGAGAAGTTACTGGAGCACTTCGAAAAGGCATCGCCTTCTTGAAATGTGTTCGTCACCGTCGAATGAGAGCTGGAAGACGGAATCGAACAGATTTGAATGACGAGAAGTTACTGGAGCACCTTGAGGTGTCATCGCCGCCTTGCAATGTGTTCGCATTTGTCGAAATAGACCAGTTTCTCTGTTTTTGTGATTATTTCGCTGTAAAAAAGCTGAAAATTCGTCTGATTCGTTGAAAAAGTGTTCGCTTTCCGCGCAGTCACTGCAAGCGCGCAAACACGAGATATGCGCCAACACAGGTGCAGTTGCCGCACGTTTAATCAATTATTCGTTCTCGTCTTCAATAACGGACGAAAACGGCTGTCATCGCCGTCTTGCGATGTGTTTGCCTCCGTAGAATCAGATCCCTCAGTTATCAGCTCGTCTTTTGTTTCCTATCAATTTCGCTTCCCCGCATTTATCGATGTTACAAGATTGTTTGCCTCCAGACACTCCCTTGTCCAATCTAAAGAAACACCCTAATCGATAAATACGAACTCGGTGTCGTCCGTTGTTGCACCAGCTGCACCAGTGCAACAGAGCGCAGTTGCATCATTCGATTCGGAACGTTTTGTAGTCCTAATCTCTCACTCCATTTCAATCCCTAAATCGTGTATCCCTTGGCAACGTATCGAATACTCGCTCACAAACAACCCAACTCTCCTTCCCCGCACGGATGTCCTCATCTCGTCGCTTCGAGAGTATTCGTACCTTGCGTAAGAGAGCACACTTTCCGATGACGCAGACGCAAAAGCTGCGTCTGCGTCTCTCCGATTCATCAATCGATTAGATGTGTTAGTCCGAAACAATGTCTTGTTAAGAGTCAATTGGCACTATTTGCATAGGAGACGTTCTTTTTCCTCAATTTCCCCCAGAAAAAGATACATCGTTCGTTTTTGAAATAGTTTCTCTTTTTCCCCTTCTCCGAGTGATATTATTTTCGTCCCGGAGCGAATAACCTAGTGGGTCTCGCCACGGATATGGTTTCTGGTTGAAATACGGCTTCTGGACAAGGTTTTCTTGACTTTTTCTGATGAAAATGACTAAAATGATGTGAATTCAATTATTTCCAGCCAAATTTCAGCAGCTTCCACCATTTTTCAGTAAAAATAAGATGTTTCCGGAAAAAAGCGGCAAAATACCCAAAAATGCATGTTTTTCTACTGAACATTGGTGAAAACTGCTGGAATTTGGTTATAAATTTTTGAAAAGCATGCCTTTGTACCCATTTCCAATAGAAAAAGCCGAAAAAAACCTTGTCCAGAAGCCGTAATCAAGCCAGAAACCATTTTCGTGGCGAGACCCACCAGGCGACTCGCCGCGGGACGGCAATAATATGTACATCAGTTTTTAGGTATCATTCTCATCAAAATCTCATTTATCCATCTTGCCTCACAATTAGCCTGAGAGCCGAAAATCTAATCCGTCACGAATTCCAGCTTGATATGATAACAAAGGAGCAGCTTCTGTTGCTGTTCGGAGAACACACAGTTGAAGATGGGAAAGGCTTCAAGGAAGCGAAAGACTCGTACAAACGGATCGACCTCGTGTTTAACGACAAGAAATGGAAACTGGGAAAGTACTTCCTCAGATACATAAAGGATCTGTTGGACGCTGCCGCTCGCGACACGGCACCGGAATGGACGATCGTCGAAGTTCCGAAGATGATGCCCGTGAACTCTGCCTATGTGGAGCTGAACGAGTCGAAGTTCGGATTGGCCTTCTATGAAATCTACGCCGAATGGAAACAGACGGGATGGAAACATATGGAGAACAAGGTACGCAATTTTTATTCCTTCAGTAATCAAGATTCACTTTCAGTGTCGCCGATCGACGACCCCCCTCCCAGATTCTATGTACTACGGAGCCAAGTGGTTCTTGGAGTGGAAGAACTCGTATATGAAGATCAAGGAGATCCGCCAAGTGCCACAGACTGTAGCTCCGGAAAGAATGAAGATCGGTACGTGATCCTGGGGCATTACAGGAGACTCACGTATGTATTTCAGGATACTTTCCGTCTGGATGCGAAAGCGATGAAGACAAAATGGAGTATTTGCTTCAGCAGTACGAAGAGTCGCGGGAGGAATGCAATAAGTTCAACTGCAACTATCGCGAAGGCGTGTGCGCTCAGCGATTTGAGGAGATTCGTGCCGAACCGGCGGATCTTCTTTTGTTTCACAAAACGGGAAGACACCTTCAAGGGTTCTTCAGGTTTGAGAGGAAGGTCAGTACCGGAGAAGTCTTCATCGGCGACATTTACAACCGTCACAAATTCCCGTGGACTGCTAAACCATGGACCAGGATACAAACGGAGAAATTCGACAAGCTCAACATGTTCTATGAGAACTTTTCGCAGTTCTTGCGAATGTAGGTTTTCTGTTATTTATTAATAGTTTAATATTGCTTTTTCAGTAATCATAAAACAATCAAAAAGAAACTGCATTCATCTGAAGACCTGGAGAATTTGATCGTCAGCTCGTTCCTTGTTTGCAACCATCCGGACGAGTGAGTCGATTGAACGGGTTCTTACTGTAAAATATGCTCTCCAGGCCGGAAGACTGTCAAGAGGACGTCGTTGATGCCGCCTCCAATTCAGATGACGGAGAATATGAAGAAGGCTCTGGAACGGAATCCGAGTCAGAGAATGTGCCATCGACTAGCAACTCGGTTCGAACGAAACGTCGAGAAGAATGGCATCTTCTGGATTACATGGAAGACGCGCACCGCCATCGGAAGGGGACAGCTGTTCGTCAGACACATCGGCAAAGAAGTATGCTTGTGGACGAAGAGCCGATCTTCGAAGCATCTGATTCGCTGAACAGTGGTGCTGATGCTATCTTTAAGAGGAAGAATCATCATCTCGATGACCCGAACGATTCATCGTTTTCCGAGAACTCGAGCAATGAGCCATCCAGTAGCAACACGGTTCGAGGAGGAAAACGTCGCAGAGAAGAATTGGACCCTCTGGATCTCCTGGAACTTGCTGGAAGTTCTCAGGAAAAGAGAAAAAGAGATTATGTTTGCAAGAAACCCGAATCAAGACGTTGGTGCAATGCAGTGCCGGGAAATGGAAACAGAGAAGAGCAGGGAAATCCGGAAGTCGAGGAGGTCCTGATGACTCCGAAAGTTCTGCGTCCAGTGCAGAACGTTACTTCCGACATCGAGAAACGGTTCTGCACCAAAATGGAAGTTCTCAAAAAAGCACCGAAAAGCATCGAAACCGACGCCATTCCGCTTCTGATTCTGAAGATGCTGAACTTTGAGTTCATTGACCCTAAAGGTTCATGGATCGGAAATCTCCTGAATATGGACACAGATCTTCGGAACTTTGTCGGTGCGCACAGGAAAAATTTTGATGTGTTCAAAAACATGGTTCTGATGGTGTGTCGAGTTCGACGAATGATGTCGCAGAGAAAAGTGGACGAATCAAGGAAGATACTGGAGGAAATCTCAGAGATCGTGGAACCGTACCGAGACAGTGGTAACTTTACAAAAAACACTGTTGGAAAAGAAATCCGAGAAGACAATAGATCGAATAAACAGTCAAAAGAGGCTTGGAGCTTCAAAAAGCCGTTCCTGGTAACTGTATTCTGCTTCATCGAGAACAACCTGTCTGTGAAACCTATTGTTGATGAATTCGACAAATTAGCGGTTTGTTGGAATACACTGCTTGACCAAGACGAAGAGGTCGAAGATGCTGCGGAAGTCAGAAATGGTTCTGGATCAGAGACTGAGCTGCTCATCGAGGCCGTGATCAAGGCGAAGAATGAATGCATCCTCCAGGAAAATGAAGTGGAACGGTATTCGCCGGAAGCCGTCGACTACATGGAAACGGCAGAATATTATTTGGAACAACTGATCTCTCAAGAAGTTTTGGAATGGACTGTTGATAGGAAACCGAAAACGGCGGAAGGGATGCTGGAGGAGGCCGAACAAGACCACGAAGACAAAGTTTTTACGCTTCGGGTGAGTATTTGTCTTTTTCGGAACGATGAAAGAATATTTCCTTCAGCTTAACAAATGGAAGGTCAATGTGGCCAAACAGGCATGCATCTACTGGAACAGTCACGTGGCTGCCGAACTGCTCTCGATTGTCGAGCGATCTCTGTGTCCAGACACACCACTGCCCACGTTCCGGCAAATGGGCTCACCGCCACGAGACCTCCACTGGCCCAAAACGTTGTTTTTGGCCAAGCCGGAATACAAGGAGGATTTGAAGTATCTTCACAATGCGCTTCGAGAAGATTTCATGAAGGACGGACGAATGAACTGGGAGGAGGCTAACAGACAGTTGGAAGAAAATCTCATCCCACTCAATGAACTTTTGATGAAGAATTCAGACGAAGAAGAAGAATCTGAAGATGATCCGTCCGGGACGTTGATGAATCCAGACGAGCCTTTGACGATCAATCCAGACGAAGAAGAAGAATCCGAAGAAGAAGAAGAATCCGAAGAAGAAGAAGAATCCGAAGAAGAAGGAGAATCCGAAGAAGAAGGAGAATCCGAAGAAGATCCAGACGAAGAAGAAGAATCCGAAGAAGATCCGTTCGGGCCGTCTTTTAATGCTCCTCGGGATTGGCAGATGAAAGCGATGAACGTTTTGGGATACGAGTTCATGGAACTGAAAGAAGAGGACGAAGCATACGGAAAGCGACTTCTCGATCTGATTCGTTCGATTTACTATACACTGGTCACTGAATGGAAACGACAAGAAGATCTCGAGACTTTCTGTCCAAAAGAAAAAGAAGTCCTCGAGACTTCCTGTCCGAAAGAAAAAGAAGTCCTCGAGAATTCCTGTCCGAAAGAAAAAAACGTCCTCGAGACATTCAGTTCGTACGCAAAACATCCTATCAAGAAGTTCGATGAAGCATTCCGTCCGAAATTGCAAGAAGTCGTCGACAAATTTACTGGGCTTACACCCGACTTTGCAAAGGAACGAATGGTGGAAATTTTGAAGGTGGCGGAAGCGTGGCCGGAGCAATCCATGGTCATTGCCAGCTACGTTGGTAAAGCAGCAATCGACAACTACAGCGAAGAAAAAAATGAAACCAGATCATCATGTGAGTGAAGGGGAAGAAGTCAGCGGGGAAAAATAGAGACTTTTTGGTTTCAGGGCACGTCACATACAAATCTTCCGTCTGTGACGAACAACTCGACTCCATGTTCTTGAAGAAAACGACGAACCATCTCGGGCCCTTCGTCTACGCCTTTTGGAGAAGCATGAGTCTATTCAATGCCAGGAAGGACTGGGAGAGCATTCTCATATTGTGCGCCATGCTTCGCGAAGTCATACAAAAGGAGGCTACCGACATGAAGAACGACTTCCGTGCGACACTCAAAGCCATCGAGGAATGCATCCGAGGATTCACCAGCTCAGTTGATCTGTATGACTCGGAAGTCGTTGCGAAGTTAGTCAGAGTCGGAATGGACATGTTGGCGAAGAACCTGGCTGTCGTTCCGGAGAAGGAAGAGAAGAATAAGAATAAGGTTAGGTTCGAAACCTCCCCCTGTGAATCGCCCTAATTCCATTAACACTCCCAACCAATTGTTATTGCTCCTTCTTCTCCTGTCCCTTCTCGTCTCATCTGTTCTCGTAAAATTGTATACTTTTCTCTTCAAGACGTAGTATGTCGCAATAAATGAGTGAATGAATGAACTATCCGTTTTATTTGAATGAATTGAACATTGAAATTAGAAAACCAGAGACTAGATCGTTGAAATCATCGAAAAACATTGTGCAGAAACCCGTTTCAAACATAGAATCGAGATAATGAAAAAGACGAGTTGGGGGATCACGAATATGCCATGTTGATGTGGCCGTCCCTGCGGTACGAGACGGGTTGTTGATAGCGTTAGGAGGCGGAAGTCGTGTAGACGTGCGAAACGTCGTCGGTCGAGATGGTCTTCTGGAAGCATGGAGCATGAGAAAGGAGAAGTTCAGCGGGAGGGAACTGACCATTTGTGTGCCGTAGACACTCGTAACGTAGTAGATGTCGTCATCTGGAGACTTGACCATAGATCGGTTTACGTGACCGCGGTGGGGTCGGTCTGCGAAGGCGTCGATCTCTGTCGCCTTCTGCTAACCGCTTCTTTCAGTTTCCGACAACTTCTGATTGAAACGTCTTTGGATGACCATGAAATAGACAGAGAGAACGATCAGAGTGATGATGACGAGAACGGTAAGAAAGATGAAAGTGGTGGTGTTGGAAAAGTTCGGGGAGAGGTGGGGATCGAATTGACACGTGGAAGAGACAGAAGAGGTTGGAGACGTCACGTTGAAGACCTTGTTGCTGGAGAGAACCGGATGCACAAATTGGTTCTGAGCGAGCAGGCAACGGAAACAAAGATCTGGAGACATCGTTGCTGCTGGAGCACTCCCACGTGTCATTGCCGTCTTGCAGTGTGTCCTCATTTGTCGAAGTAGACCAGAAGGACCTAAACGAACTGATTTGAAGGACGAAAATCTGCTGGAGCGTCTGGAAGTGCCTCCTATGACAACTTATGCCTATGTCAGCAAGATAGAGGTTTTGCAGATAACACAGTGTGGGAATCAAAAACAAAAACAATGAAATAGTGTAATTTCACTCACAAAAAAGGGAAAGTCCAAATGACCAAAACGAAACTTTACCCCTGACAATAAAACCACATCATCTTTCATTTCAACACCCACATTATGTGCCTCTTATCACAGTTCCTGATACTGATAAGAAGTCTTAGGGTGTACTTAAAAAGTGGGTTTTCCCTGACATCACATGCGTTTCTCTTAACCTGTTGCAATCTATTGATGATATTGTTCTCTTATCAGCACCTATAAGTGTGTCGGTTTTTCCGTGATGACTAGAGCAATACGAAAACGAAAACTAACTATAGAACCAAATTATTGAACATTTCCATGTCAGTTCTAGCAGTACTACTATTTGTTACTACTGTATTCTGTTATGGTGAGTCCGGAGTGATGTTTTTGCAAAGGTCAGCTGTTTTTCAGTGGTTACCGCTAACCCAGTCTTATTACCAAAGGTGGATGCAAGTTATATAGATAGAGCATGTGGGGAGGATCTCACAAAACTTTGGCTGGATATTGTGATAGTAGTAGATAGTTCCAGAGGAATGACGGATCAAGGATTGGTTTCTGTGAGTTGCCAAGACCATATTGAAGTATGGTCATATTTTCTTTTAGGTTGCTGCTGACATCTCCTCAATATTTGATGAGAACCTTCAATTAGGAATATCAACAACTGAACCTAGAACCACAAGAGTTGGAATTGTGAGCTACAGTTACTCGGCTGACGTGCTTGCCGACTTGAACCAGTTCACTACAGTGGAACAACTACGGGAATTTGTTTTTGCCGCGTTGACCAAGGTGTCTGATGATGATCGTTCCTACCTGAGAAATGGATTAGTGGCTGCTGAAACTTTACTTGAGCAGCAAAGTTTCCGCACCTCACGAGATCATTACAGGAAGATGATTATTGTCTATGCGTCGACATATGAGTAAGTTCCAAGGTCTAGATTACGTCAGTCATAAACATAATTTCAGAGGAGACGGCCCAGAAGATCCTGTCCCTACTGCCAGAAGATTGAGAGAATCTGGCATTTCAATTGCTACAGTAGCTTACGGTCAGGATGACGACAACACGTATTTGAACAATCTTGCTCTTATTGCTAGCCCTGGATTCAACTTCACCAACAAAGAAAACACTATTGGAGAGTTGAGGGAAGCAACAGTGCAAGTCAACTGTTACTGCCCGAACAATTGGTTTCAAATGCGTCGAAACTTCAATGATCCCAATTCTTCTCGGTATGGAGTTTGTCTTCTTCCGATTGCCTTCCAAGCCACTTGGACTGCTGCCAAGTTGTCATGCAGGAATCACTGGAAGAATGCGTACTTGGTGAATGAATATACAGAGGAGAAACATGATTATGTTCTTGGTAAGTTGTGGGGTTAGAACTAGTGTTAGTTTGAGATTTTCAGAAGTGGTCAAGAATAACACAGCTTTCTATCAACCATACATTTACTTTATTGGATTGTCATACTCTAGTGGCAACTGGTACTGGGAGCAACCAATTGGTCAACCGACACTTCAAGTAAGCTTCAATTAGTCTTCATCCTGTATATTGAAATGTTCAGCTTCGAAACTGGAACGATTGGAGTCCCGGCTCCCCCGTAGCTTCTTCAACTAAAACTGTCGGAATAGCTGAGCAAATCTCATCTGAAAGTACACAGACCGCTTGGCAGAACACCGATCGAAATGTGGCTGAATTCTATGTTTGTGAAGCAGCATCTTGTGATTCCACGAATTATTGTGATAAAGAAACTGATTGAACTTGAACTGACTAAAACTTCTTCAAGACATATTCTCAAAAATCTGTGTCTGTGAGTTGTTTGTCTCGCATCGTTTTTCAGCATTGTCAAATTCATTAACCTCTCGCAGAAACGCTCGCTAGGCTCCCCGCACTATGCACGTAGTCTTTGAAACTTTCAATTCGTTTCAATCCGAAAAGTCACATGTGTCATCGGACGTTGTGACCTACACTCAAACTCCCGAAAGAGAAATGCAAGTAGCACGAGTGTATAAGTTTTTAAGGTTTATTACGAGATCGAAGAGTCAAAATCACGAGAAATGAATTGAGGACAAATGAAAGGAGGAAAACCCTCTTGGCCAAAGCCTTGCGGGAGAAAAAACCTCCTGAAATAGCCCAAAAGGGACTATCTCCTAGGACCGTGATGACAGAGAAATACACAATTACTGAGAACAAACCAAAACAAGTTAGGAGTGTTTTTGTCTAACCGGTTCTACCTCGAACAATCCAATACTTTTTTGGAATTCGTGTTCGTATTTCAGCTTGTTGCGGATTTTGGTGAGCTCCGCTTTGTCCTTCTCACTTGCTGTTTTCCAGGCTGGAAAACAAAAAGGTTCCAAAGTTCACTAACATTGGTGACTTACCTTCTTTTCCTAAAGTAAAGAGCTGATTGATAGCTTGCACATTGCACACCTTCTGATGTTTTCCGCCATCCTTCTTCCACAAACATTTGAGGTTTCCTGAAACTGGGATTGTGAAAGCTGAACTGCTAAAAAAACGTACCGAACATAGCAGGATTGGAATAAATTTCCTTGGCTTGGTTCTCAATCCTCCATTCCATGTACTTCACCTTCTCCGCGTATGGGCTCTCCAGGGTAGCAACTGGCGGGACACCGGCAGCCTGTTCATAGTCTCCACTTCCGTCAGCTGGCGGAGCACCGGCAGCTTGTTCATCGTCTCCACTTCCGTCAGCTGGCGGAGCACCGGCAGCCTGTTCATCGTCTCCACTTCCGTCGAACTCTTCCTCATTGACCAGTTCCTCGTCTTCTTCGTCTCCCACATTGTTATCGTATTCATCATCGTCCTGGCCATCCGAGTGTTCTCCGGCAATCTCAGCGTCGTCTTCCATTGCGTCCTGCTCTTGCTGTTCATCTGCATCGCCAGACTGCTCTGATGCTTTCTGATCTGAAAATCAAAACCAAATCAACTAGTCTTGAAAGGAGCTGGTTTTTCTCACCCCGACAAGCGTTATAGTTTGCAAAATGGCCTTCAAACAATTGATGGAACCCCGAGCTATTTGCAAGGGTGTCGATATGTCTCACTGTTTCCCTGTCTGTATAAAACAGTTTGAGTTGTGGTCTTGAATACAATAAACTAACCGTATAATGCTCCAATTGGGATTTGCTCTTCCTCCTCTGCCTCTCCGCCATCTTCCGGATCTTTGGTTACCACCGGAATGGTCCCAGAAAGGCTACTTGATGAAGACTGTACTGGTGAAGGTTGTTGACTTGGCGGTGTAGACGTTGAACCTGAGAATCAGATCTAACTTAATCATTGATAACAATAGAAAACTGACGAGCTCGCTGATACTGGCTGAAGGCATCCGAAGACTGCAAAGAAGGTGGAGGAGTTGTCGAAGCTGAAAAACTAAATTTGAAACGGTCGTCTGAAAGAAAAAAGCTTACGGCGGTCAGAAGGTGGTGTCGCTCCCGTTGAGTGTGTTTTGAACCGTTTGTACGGTGGCTCATCAGAACTCTTCTTGACCAAAGCGTTGTCATCGGGACCCACGGAGTTCTCGGGGATTTTAGATTCATTTACTCGCGGGAGCACTGCGGGCTCGGTTGGGTTTCCATCGGGCACCACGACATTCTTCAGAGAATCTGAAAAAATCTTATTTTTCAAAAATTGTGTTCTTTTAGCACTTACCGGAATCGCTCTGGAGCATCTTCTCTCCGCCATCTTCCAGAGACTCCTTGTCGTCCATTCCGGTTGGAGCCAATGGCGGCGAGGGATTCGATGGACCTTCCTGAGGGGACGGCGTTGCTGGAGACAAGTTTTGTGATTCTGAAGCTGCTCTTGGTCGCTTAGCCAATCTCTCTGAAAAAACCTCATTTTTTGAAAGTTGTTGCCTTTCTAGCACTTACTGGTCGGCTCCTGGGGCATCTTAACTGGGTTCTTTATCGCAAACTCTAAGGTTGCTTCGAATGAGGTTTTAATCGCCGGCAGCACCGTGGTCTGGAACAGGTGTTGCAAGGCAGTTTGATTTAAACTCGGGAGGTTTCCCAGAATCGCCTCCTTTTGCTCTTTTTCTTCCTCTCCTTTGAGCTCAGCTGCCTCCTTTTCGTTCTTGAGTGTTTCCACCATCGCCTTCAGATTTTCAATTTCGATTTCTTGTTGAGCGGAAATTGCCTGGGCAGATTTCAAATTGTCCTTGGCATCGTTCTTCTCTTTTTCCTCTTCCTCCGCCTTCTTCTTCCATTTCTCGGCTTTCTTCTCCCATCCCTTGGCCTTCTCCTCCCACACTTTGGCTTCCTCTTTTTTCTCCTCCCAGATTTGCATAGCCAGCTCCACCACTCCCTTGTTATCATCATCACTTCTTTTTCTTGCCCCGTCTCTTGCCGCAATCAAATCCAGCCCATGTTGTACCGCCTGCTGCTTCGCTTCATCCATCATTTGATTCTTTTCTTCTTCCAACGTCTTGACTTGCTCGAGGAGTTGCTCATATGTCCGGTTTTGACCTGAAAATGTTTTTTATCTTCAAACTTTTTGAATTTTTATATAATACCTTTATCGTTCAAAAGGTGATCTTTAGCAGGATCTTCATCAGAAGAAACTTCATCAGCAAGAATTTTTCCATAAGGAACATCTTCAACGACCTTGTTAGACATCTCAAAAGCTTCAAATTTCACTTAAAAGCCTGAAAATCAACAATGCGAGAAATTGAAGAAAGTGGAAGAAAAAAGAACAGAAAAGCGTCAAAGTGAGAGAATAGGCTGATGAACATGGATTCATAAAAGGGGCGGAGTCGTGGGGATTATAGGCAGGAAAAGCTGACAGTTCTTTTACGCCGCCTCAAAGATTTACAAGGAAGCAGATAAGATGAAGTGCAACGTTGCGAAAGCGCTGTGGAATGAAAAGGAAACACAGCGGAAACGAACTCGAAACTCATAGCGGGGGACCGCCGGGTGTTGTTTAGTTCTCAAAAACTAGAACTTTTGCTGAAGTTCAGACCCAAATACATGTTGTTTTCATTTTCTGAACTTAGATTGCTCTTTACAGCTCACATAACAACTTGCAGACTCACTAGTAGAATACAAGACAATCCAAAGTGCGGGGGCACCACTGGAAAGGTGTGCGCGGAAATAAGAGATTGATGACTAATTGAAAGTTTGGCTGGCCCGACCGTGTCCACTAACAAAATTATGTAATTCGACAAGACGCTGAGTGACTAAATACAATATGTGTGAGGATTAAAAGTACAGTGCGGGTCAATTTGTTCGGGGGCACTAACTCATACCACTTGTTACGCTGAATCCGACGAAGATTCGTAATGTGATTAGATAGCAATGTGACTAGTCGTATGGATTTGTGTTTCTCAATCCCTATTTCACAGTTCTTCGCCAAGCACGAAACTAATCTCAAAGTCAAATTCACTGATTGCTATCACTCAACACCAGACAATCACTAATGAGCTACCCTTTTGGCCCAGTGGCCTTATCAGTGATCCTGTTGAGTTACTGATAACACGACGTGCTTAGGTTTTAAGCGGGCATTCGATTGACACTAATCACGGCCCCTCTAGCTTCACTTTGAACATGACCTATCACTGATAACGGCAAGTAGTCAACTATAACAAAACAACTTGTTGATTTAGGAGTAGATTAGAGTGTCGGAAAAACGGGGCAATAATGAGGAGGAGAAGTGTGCAAATCGGTGATTGACGAACATGCGACCCCCTGGTCAGAAAATACCCCCCCCCCCCTGGAACTGAGGGATTAGCAGGACATCGAGAAGGCATACCGGTGCATGTTGCCACGAGACCACTTGCGCGGGTCCGTCAATTCCCACGTTACGCCGTATTTGACGACAATTAGTTGGTTTACCGGTTGACTTCAGTTCAGAAGATTTGATAATTCTGATCAACACGAAATTGTCAGTAATATGTGTTTGATGGCACCCTACTTCGAGAAAGAGACTTTATGGAATCACAAACAAAAAAAACAGGAACTTTTGATTATTGGTGATTATGCAAAACCTTATAAGTTGGGAAAGGAATTTAGATATCAGTGATTATATTAAGCCCCTTTATCACACAGCAAGCCTAGTGGGCGTACTACGGTATCACTCACAAATTAGCAAAAACAACTTGTTGATTAAGGAGTAGATTACAAAACAGTCGGAAGCGCGGGGGCGATAATGAGGAGGTTAGTGTTGGCACATTCGTGAGTGATGACCGTGCAGACTCTCCCGCGGGATGGACCGTGTCCACTAGAAAGAGCATGTACTTTCGAGAGACGCAGGGCGATTACGTAATGGAGTCAAGGGATTAGCAGGACATCGAGAAGGCATACCGGTACATGTTGCCACGGGACCACTTGAACGGGTCCGCCAATTCACACATTACGTCGTATTTGACGACAATTAGTTATTTTACCGGTTGATTTCAGGTCAGAAGATTTGATCATTCTGATCAATACGAAATTGTCATTTGCTGTCAGTTATCACTCTACTTTGATAAGGAGACTTTATGAAATCAGAAATTGAGAGTTAGGGGACTCTGATCACATGTGATTATGCGAAATCGTATCAGTTTGGGAAAAGAATCAGATATTCGTGGTGACAGTGTATTCTCTTATCATGTGACCGGGGCAGAAGTCCAGTAGGGATATGAATTACGGTAACACCTACCAGTTATTAAAACAACTTGTTAATTTAGGCGTAGATTACAAAGAAGTCGGGAGCGCGGGTGCGATAATGAGGAGGTTAGTGTGCAAATACGCGCGTGATGGCCATGCGGACTCTCCCCCGGGATGGACCGTGTCCACTAGAAAGAGCGAGAGACGCAGGGCGATTACGTAATGGAGTCGAGGGATTAGCAGGACATCGAGAAGGCATACCGGTAAATGTTGCCACGGGACCTCTTGAGCGGTTACACCAGTTCACACGTTACGCCGTATTTGACGACAATTAGTTATTTTACCGGTTGATTTCAGGTCAGAAGATTCGATCATTCTGATCAATACGAAATTGTCAGTGATTTGCTGTCAGTTATCACTCTACTTTGAGAAGGAGACTTTATGAACTCAGAAGAAGTATCAGGAATTTCAGATACCGGTGATTATGCGAAATTTTATCAGTTTGGAAAGAGATTCAGACATTTGTAGTGACAATGATTCCTCTTATCATGTAAACTGGGAAGAAGCCTAGAAGGGGTGTGAATTACGGTAATATTCACCAATTATCAAAACAACTTGTTGATTTAGGAGTTGATTACAAAACAGTCGGAAGTGCGGGGGCGATAATGAGGAGGTTAGTGTTGGCGAATACGTGAGTGATGACCGTGCAGACTCTCCCGCGGGATAGACCGTGTCCACTAGAAAGAGCATGTACTTTCGAGAGACGCAGGGCGATTACGTAATGGAGTCGAGGGATTAGCAGGGCATCGAGAAGGCATACCGGTACATGTTGCCACGGGTCCACTTGAGCGGGTACACTAATTCACACGTTACGCCGTATTTGACGACAATTAGTTGTTTTACCGGATGATGTTATCCCAAGTGTAGAGTATACGGGAGTAACTTGAGCGAAGACACTGATGATTCGGCACGAGTTCAGGTGATAGGAAAATTTGGTTATTTTGTAAGCTATTGAGGAATGATTTTATGAAATTGAGGATCTTCAAAACTGTTTTATTCCTTTTGTTAATGCGGAGATCCATCAGATTCAGAAGCTATTCAGGTCTTTCTGATATCAAAGAACTCCGCAAATGAGAGCAACTGGGCGTGTCGACTACGGTAGCACTCACGGATTACCGGAACAAATCGTTGGATTTAGAGTAGATTACGGAACAATCGGAGACGCGCTCAATAATGAGGAGGAGAGTGTGCAAATTAGCGATCAAGACGAACCTTCGTGACAATCTCGCCCGGGAGGTAAAGCTCGAAGAGACGCAGCACGGATCAAGTAAAGGATTACAGGGGCAGGGCAACGGCCTAATTGCACCAACCGAATCCTGGCCACTGGATTGAGACAAAGGACGTCGACTCACGTAATTCGCCGTTTTCGCACACTAGTTTGACAATACGTGGAACAGAACTTATCCAGTAATGAAGGAGATTCAAAAGCAAAATCTCACATACCTGGTGTGCATTGAACGGAACGAGCTCTGCTATACCCTTTTAATTAGCAGGAAAATGGGCAGTAGTGCATAATCACGAGTTTGCTCTGGATATAAACGTCGAGCATGTGATTTCCGGGAAAGGGGAGAGTTGATTAGAGAGTATGGGAAATAACACGTTTCCCTTTATCTTCGCCGGGAAATTTGGAAATGGAAGCTCGGAGAAATGAACTATTGGACTGCCTGATTCAGGGATTGTAGAAAACACAAGAACCTTCTAGCCAGACACACAATTACGTTCCAGTTAGTGAGAACACATCCAATGGACATAACGACCTGGTCCAAGTATCATAACACATTCTAACGACCTGATCCAAGTACCCTACGACCGGTCAAAAACCGTCAATGAACTTATCATTGCCCTAATAACTGTGTGTGGAAATGGAGGAGGGGGGGGGGACAGCAGCTGGCTGTTTTGTTCCCACGGCAACCCCTTTTTCCAAAACATTTTTTCCCTAGGTTTTATCGGCTGTCGCGGCATACGGCAGGAGTATGCGCCCTACTGCACAGGGGCGAGAGAGTTTTCTCTGCTTGTCTGCCGTCTCTCGTTTTCTCACACTCGAGTCAGTTTCCTCTTTACCCCTACTTTTTTTCGAATTTCCTAACAATACTCTCTTCCATGCATTTTGCTCTCTTTGGAAAATTTCGTATTTTTGCAGTTCTACCCTGATTTTCAACTTTTCCATTTCCATAGCAAGTATCACATGATATTCCGAGACTTTCCTTATTCATTGGGCAAGTTATTTTTCTAGATTTCACTTGGCCTAAAATTTTTAAATTTCAACTGAGGATGATCCTAAAAATTTCCACAGTCAAATAATTTTTTCACCATTTCATTGAGAATTCGTTTTCCGCCGATTATGATATCGTTCTCCTGAATTTCATCAATTTCAAAAACGCGAAAAACGTGTTTTCCGGCGGTTTTTTATACTGTGGACCCCCCCCCCCTGGAAAAATTTTTGAGACAATTTTTTTGTCATATTCGTGAGTTACAAGTCAAAAACTCCACCGAAACAATTTTGGGCGCATAATTCCAACTTTTTTCTGAAAAGGAATGATTGTGAGGTCGCAAACTCGAAAAACTCTGAGAAATTTCCCGAAAATCCGATAAACAGTGAATAATCACCAAAAAATATTTATTTTTCTAGCAGATTTTTTTGAGCAAGTTACGAAGCTTTTTTCTTCTGGCTCAGTGCTAATTTTTCAAAAAATCAACTTTAAAAATCGGGAAAAAAGTTCAGGCTGATTTCAACCAGTTTTTTTGGGTTCTCGGAACCTGTGGACTCATTTTTGACAAAAGCCAGACACACGATTACGCTCCACATCCAAGGGTCCTGAACACCTGATTCAAATACCACAACACATCCAAGGGGTCATAACGACCTGATCCAAGTACCATACGACCGGTCAAAATACGTTGTTGAACTTATCATTGCACTAATAACTGTGTGCGCAAATGACGGGGGGGGGGCATCTGCTGACTGCTCTGTCCCAACGACGGCCACCTCTTTCCAAAATATTCTCTGAATTTTGTTAACTGTTACCTTTTTCAAAGTAAATAAAATCGTATTTCATTCTCCATTTCTTTGTAATAGTGCAGGATTTTCCCATGAGTCAGTTTCCTCTTTACCCCTACCTTTTTTTATATTCCGAGACTTTCCTTATAAATTGGGCAAGTTTTTTTTCTAGATTTAACTTGGCCTGAAATTTTTAAATTTCACCTAACGATGTTCTTAAAAATTCCCACAGTCGAATCATTTTCTCACCATTTCATTGAGAATTCCTTTTCTGCCGATAATGATATCGTTCTCCTAAATTTCATCAATTTCAGAAACGCGAAAAACGTGTTTTTGTACTGTAACCCCTTTGGAGTTTTTTTGAGACAATTTTATTGTCATATTCGTGTGCAACAAGTCAAAAGCTCCGCCAAACCAATTTTTTTTCTGAATTTTTTCAAACCCCTGGGCCCTTCCCACTCCCCGAGCCGCAAGCTAGAAATCCAAAAATTGCATTTTCGGATATTGGACCCATATTCTACCTGCATGAAAAATATTAGTCAAATCAAAAACTATTTCGACTGTGAATTGACTTGTTGACCATTTACAAATAACAAATCACAAAACTCCTGATAGGGATTCTACCAAACACGATAATCTTCTAGCCAGACACACAATTACGTTCCAAACCAAGAGAACTTTTTCAAGGGTCATAACGACCTGATCCAAGTGCCATACGACCGGTCGAAAACCATCATTAAAGTTATCACAGCACTAATAACTGTGTGTGGAAATGAGAGGGGGGGCAGCTGTTGGATGTTTTGTCCAAACGTCGACCCACTCTTTCCAAAACACTCCCTAGATTCTGTTGGCTGTTACCTGTTTCCCGAAAAGTAAATAAAATCCTATTTCATTCTTCATTTTTTGGAATATCGGAGGAGTTTCCCATGATTCAGTTTCCTCTTTAGCCCTACCTTTATTCCGAATTTCGTAACAGTACTCTATCCGTGCATTCGCTCTCTTTGAAGAATTCCGTATTTTCGCAGTTCTGTCCTGAATTTCAACTTCTCCATTTCCATAGCAAGTATTCCACAAATTTCTAACAATTTGGTCCAAAATTCTCCAAGTTCTTTTTCTGAATTTCATTAAGCAGAAAATTTGTGAAATTCATCTGACGATGTTCCCAAAAACCTCCACAGTCGAATCATTTTCACACAATTTCATTGAGAATTCCTTTTCCGCTGCCAATCATTTCGTTCTCATGGTTTTCATCAATTGCCTCACACAAACACATTCCAATATCAACCTGATCCACGCCCCCCTGCACGGCAAACTGTTGATCGGCGTCATTCATTGCAACCCACCACCACCGGCGATGCCGAACACACAAACTTTTTTTGACTCTTTCTTCCCATTTTTCACCAACATTCTTATCTGTTTGCAATTTCATCCGTATCTGCCTAACATGAAGCTTCTTCTCAGCATGTCGAAGTTTGTGAACTACCATGGATCCCTTGTCAAGAAGGAAATGAATGGAGACGGCGAAGAGGTCTACCACTTGGTTGAGTTCTACGATGGCAAAGAATCGTTGAAAACCATGAAGCTTCGCTCGATGTCGGGACAACTCAAGGCTTCTGTCGGAGACGGCATCCGATTCACTTTGTCCAAGTAAGCTATTTCGTACACGGATTCATCTGTCGAGCTTTTCTCGGTCTTGCTAAAAACTCTCTTATATTTTATGGTGACTTTTAGAAAAAATTGAGATTAACTCTCCCGTTTCAATTTGAACTTGATTTTGAAATTTTTTGAAATTCTCGGACTGCAAGATTTTGATAGAAACCTACAAAAAACAATTTAGAATAACATAATTATGATTGTGATTCTGTAAAAAATACTCTCAAACAATTTTGAAAAAAACCAATTAAATTTTCCAAAAACTCGAAGGACGGGTGAAAGGGGGAGGGTCAAAGTGAAAAACCTTTGTGGGAAAGCCTGAAAATGACATGATTGTGGGATGTCTCCAAAATCAGTTGGCATATCCAGTCTTCTTAACCAGTCCGTAGTAAAAAGGCATCTAATCTGCCAATGTAGCGCAAGAGGGCAAAAAGCGCAAGAAGGCAATCAAAGCTCAGCTTCATCCATTGTAAGCATGACATAAAGTTCCATACCATCATTCATTTGTCAAAGTTTCACAATCACGGTTCCTCTAGCTTCATTTAGACTATCACCTATCACTGATAAGATCCAATTTTGACCCAGTGGCCTTATCGCTCCTGATAGCTGATAGTCGAAGTGAAGCTAGAGCAACCGTGATTAGTGTCATTCGAGAGCCCATGTTTAGCCTAGCAACATCCTGATATCAACAACTCATCAGAAGCAATGATAGAAGAAGAACGAGCTGGCACACAGGTGCCACACTTATAAAAAAGTTGGCGTGACAAAAACATTTCTCACTGATACGTTCAAGACTGATGAACAGATTTCTAATTTAATCTCATGCAAAGGACAATTCTCATTCAGAACGGAACCGCTCGTTGACAATCTTGCTGTATGCTTGGAAAAATTCGAAACGAAGTTGAATATGCTCGGGCTACTGAAACTGATTCGCATCGACCATGGATCTTGTCTAGTTTTTGAACTTGTCGAAAAACAGCTTATCGAGAGTTTCCAGCAAAAACTTTCGGGTAACTAACATCTGTTTTGACTGGTTCAATTAACTTTTTTTAGATGAAATTGGGAATCTGATCCAAATGTTCAGACTGACGAAGGACGCTGACGGACGATGGGAAGATGGGTCGAAGGTTGAGTTCGATTTGATAGGCAGGGTGCAATCAGTGCCGGAGAACAGAGAAGTGAGAAAACACTGATATTTGAGTAAATACTGAGGAAGTGCATTTCAGATCTGCACAGTGGAATTGGATTCGTCATCTCGAAGTCACTGTTCCGAAATCAAGATCAACAGTTTCTATCAATTTGAGGAGTTTGACACCAGGGAAGATGGTTCAAATCGTAAGCTGATTAATGTCCTCAAGGATCGCATGAACGCTGAATCCGAAACCCCAAAGCGTCGGAGGGTCAGAGTTGCTGTTAGAAGTACTGACGTGAAGAAGGCAATCGAAATGGCGAACGATGGAAGTGCACGACTCGTGGTGATTGAAGGAGGGCCACTAACTGGAAAAACACACGCCTTGGCGTTCTATATAACGATTCTAATGAATCTCGAAATTCCGGCTGTTGTGATGTGCACGACAAAAAATGCGTTGGACAATGTCAGAAAAGAAGTTGAAAACTTGCTGGTGGAGCGCAAAAACTTGAACCCAGATGGTAAATTGAATAATGGATTCTTTCTTTCTTCAGAAAATTTGTTAAATTTCCAGTCATCGTGGATGTCGACACGTATATGAGCCGACAGAAAAAAGCCCAAGAATCCGAAGAACATAAAGAGCAGCAGGTAGAAATGTTCAAAATTGTATAAAATAGAAGAACATTGTATTTACAGCAACAATGGAATGACCACAAAGATCTGGAGAGCCAAGACTACTGTGTACAGTGGGATGCACATTCCAAAAAACTCGATGATATTGTCATGAAGGTAAGAGTTATAGCAAAACGCCCCAAAAAGAAGAATTCCAATTGCAGAAAGTGTGTGACAAGGTGAAAATTGTGTTTGCCACATTGGAAGCCGGATTCGTCAAGAAAATGATCCAGTCGGGATATTTCAAACCAGAAGAATGTCTCATTGGTAAGATTTTAACCACTACCAATTAGAGTTTGAATTTTTCATTTGCAGATGCAGCCCAACAAGTTATGAAGACGCAGACGTGCCATCATGATTTTTCCTCTATAAAGCGGTTCATAATTGCGGGAGACTCGAAGCAGTTGCCAGTCTTGCCGGTGGAACAGTTAGTTGAACACTGGGGTAAAAATATAAAAGTATATATATCAATTTTCAGAGAAATCAACTTCGAGGAACATCCAACTTTGATGGATCATCTCCTGCTCCACAAAGAGAACATCAAGTACATTATGCTGAACATATGCTTCACCAGCGAGGAGATTCTGGAATGGTCAAACGAGATGTTTTACAGCAAAAGTTTGATTTCTTTGCCTGAAGCACGGGAACTTTTCACGTAAGACACAGAATATTTTGAGACAGGATTTAGTTTGGTTTTTCAGAAGGCTTACATTTGATAATGGTTTGAAAGGTCCCAAGTCTCTCTTCGCTACCCTTGTAAGCCGGATGGTGCTCTTCGACACTTCATTAGAAAGAGAGGACAACGAAAAACCGAAGTACTTTGAGAAGAAAGTCGACGTGCCGGCAAACAATGTGGACCAGAAATCAATGAATTTCGCCTATTTCAACGAAGGTAAGTGTAAAGTGGACAACTATGTAAACAAATTTAGTTTTTTAGGAGAAGCCGAAATTGTCATTGGCCATATCACGGCAATGATTTTCCATGGCAACGGATATCGCTCAATTGCGGTCATCACGAACTACTGGCCCCAGATCGAGCTCCTGGAAAAAATGCTGAAGGATAAAAATTTGAACAATGTTCAAGTGGGAACTTCTGACCAGTTTCAAGGTCAAAGTTTTGACGTGGTCATTTTTTCAATCGTCCGCTGCAACCCAGCTGGCAAGTGGCTCCGCTGTTTGGCTGATCTCCGTCGTCTCAGCGTGGCAATCACCAGAGCTACGACTCACTTCTGTCTCGTCGGGAGCTCATACATGCTCAAAAATCGGGCATTCCCTGATTTGGAAAAACTGTTACCGTGGGTTGCCCTAGCAACTAATTGAGAATAATAATAACTTTCATTTTTCAGGAAGTTCCGGTGCCAAGTTCCGCCGTGCTGTGCTCGCGGTCAACCTGCCCCAGGACCGATGGGAAAGGGCGTTAAGAATTATTTCTTTGGAAAATTATACGCTTTGTTCGAAAAACACACAGATGACCAATATATGATCGAATGGATCAAGAACAACAATGCAAAGAACGGAATTCAGGATAAGAAGAAGGCGGAGCTGTCCGAAAAAAATAAATCATGAATGAATTCTCCCCTCTCGATTTGTACCTCAATGTTATCAATTTTTAATTATAATGTCTGAAATCATTCTCCATACCTCTTAATTCTATCCCTTGACTGGATAAGCCCCGCATGATAACTACATGATTTTCCAAATTTCTCCCCCAAAAAAACCTATTTTTCCCCTTGCGGATTTTTCATTCATACATTTTTTATCCATTAAACTTTTTTATTCATTGATGATTGTTTCCGAAAGCATTTCAAATAAACAGTTCAGAAAAATCACAAAAAAAATTCGCAAAGAATGGGAATTGTTAAAAGCATGCTAGTCTATCTGAAAAGTTTGAGCTGTGGGAAGTTTTCAAGATGAACATTGGTCATAGACTTGGAACTTGCAGTCAGAAAAAAAGAGGGAGGAAGAGAGGAAGAGAGAATCTAATGGAACTATATGTTAAAAAAAAACGTTGAGAGATAGATCTCATTCTAACCATCCTGTCCATCTCCCAAAGCTTCCGGATTTACAGGCAAGCTGGCAACAGAATCAGCTTTTTCGAAGTCCAGTACTGGCGATGGGGTTTCCATGTTCTTGTCATCTGAAAAAAAGTTCACAGACTCTTTTGGTGCGTAGAATCTTACCGTTCTTGTAGGAATTCAGCTGTTTTTCGAGTTCAGCAATTTTCTTTCGTAATTGGGAGATTTCTGAAATAGGGGTGAGTCGAAAATAGTTCCTAAGTCTGACTAACCCTCTTCATCCTTCAGATTCTTATCTCTCAAGAGTTTGATTTCTGTAATCAAGATTTCAATGATAACTTATAAGTATCCAGTCTTGTCAACCTACCATTGTTCAGATTTGCTTTGTCATCATCAGCCTTTTTTAAACTTTCTTTGAAAAATAGCTTTTCTGAAAAAACAGTATAATTGAGCTTTTGTTAGTGAGCAACTCACGGCGCGTTTCATTTGACAGTGTTGTAACAATGGCTCTAATCATATCGTGATGGCAGAGATGGATCTCAGGTAATATCAATGGAGCTATATCGTCTCCTGATGGGGCAACGGCGGGAGTCGCTTGGACTCGTGGTTTTTTAGGATCAGGACCACTGGTTGATCCTAGAATTATAGTTATTGAACTTTTCCTGATCACATTTTCTTACGATTATTTTCTTTGTCTGTTTTCGGAGCAATTGCGGCAGAAGGGGACATTTGTTGATTGTTGAAACTCATAATTCGAGAATTTTCGATTGACTTTTTAAACAAATCTAGAGAAGTATACTGTAGCCATGAAGGGATTGGGATTTTATCAAGAGAGCTATTGATAAGTCTGATACTACTGATAAGACTACTAAAATCACTACGGGAAGGGCTGGACAATCGGTGGTCCGGAAATATACGAAATGAGAAGAGAACAATGAGCATGGCACACAATTTCCAGTTCGGGAACCTTCCGAATAAGGCTTCCGAGCGGCGTATAACCCTAATTAGGCAAGCACGGGAAAGGTGTAGTCGGAGGGCGCGCAAAGTACAAAATGAGTAGTATTGCAAGTAATTATGAGAGATTTGGGTGGGGCGGCTCGGGCTGGACGGAGCAAGGAACGGAAGGGCAGACAAATATAGGTTTCAAATGACTAATGAGGCACGGGATCACTATACTACTATCAGTTTGGCGAACAAAGATTGAAATTAAAATTAAAATTAAAAAATTGAAACAAAATTGAAATGAAAAGAAAGCCGAAAACCATGGGAACCAAACGCTTCCGCTTGGTGAATGAGTGATAAGCGAGTAAAGTGAGGAGTGAAATGAGAAAAAGGGGAGTGCAGCCGTGACGTACCGTCGCGGCATACGGCAGGAGTATGCGCCCTACTGCACAGGCGCCAAAAGAGTGTGAGAAAACGGGAGAGTTTTCTCTGATTTGTCTGCCGTCTCGCGATTTCTCACACTTTTTTTCGCTCGTCCAGTAGAGCGCATACTCCTGCCGTATGCCGCGACGGTATAGCTTGGCCACGTTTGAAAAGCTTGGAGAGGCGAGCCGAGACCATAACGCTCCAAGCCTCGCTTGTTGTGCTCTGGCGGCGTGAGGAGCAGTTGAGAATGCACATGATATTGGTTGTTATTCAAACATGTAATAACTCAAAAGATCAACTGAACGAAGAGTTGATCATAGATAAAGCAGATGTTCAACACGGAAGGGGAGAATGAAATGTTCTCAAAAGAACAAAGAAAACTAGCCAGTGAAGCCGTGAAGCCATTTTGTGTATAATCCCTTCTCCGCCGAAAATTAACAAAAGCGAAAAGTTATTGTCATCTGAAATTCCAAACAGTGACAATTTCTTCATCACGAGATTCCGTGATGGTCACTCGGGATCATTCCTTGTTAGCCTAACTGATAGTAGTACAGTGATCCCGTGCCTCATTGGTCATTTGAAACCCGCATGATATTTGTCTGCCCTTCCGTTCCTTGCTCCGTCCAGCCCGAGCCGCCCCACCCAAATCTTTCATAATTACTTGCAATACCACTCATTTTGCACCTTGCGCGCCCTCCGACCACGCTTTCCCGTGCTCGTCTAATTAGGGTTATACGCCGTTCGGAAGCCTTATTCGGAAGGTTCCCAAACGGAATCCTAACAAGATGTTCAGATTCTGATTTCACGTTGTTTTCCCGGTGCGGGATTGGAAAGAGATGGGCACGGAGAAAAAGGGAGTTTATGGGGAGTACTGGAGATACACATGACAGCTTTGTATCGTATGTGAGCATGGAGTTTGAAAGTGCTGAAAGAGAGAGAGAGAGACGTGCGGGATTGGAAAGAGATGGGCACGGAGAAGAAGGGAGTTTATGGGGAGTACTGGAGATAGACATGACAGCTTTGCATTGTATGTGAGCATGTAGTTTGAAAGTGCTGAAAGAGATAGACGTGCGGGATTGGAAAGAGATGGGCACGGAGAAGAAGGG
>LR539527.1:5001-96731 GCA_900536315.3 Caenorhabditis becei
GTTATCAGTCTTGCCTGATAAGCTGGAAGCAAGAGTGACATGACGGGTAGGTAAGTGCATAAACACTGTTGCGACCCGCTTCTTGACATGCACACTTTGCTCCTTCATCTGTTCGTGTCGTTGTTCTGTGTAGAGACGAAATCATGATTCAGTGGTTGAACCGATTTATTTAGGCAAGAATAATGTAACAATAGATGATGGTGTCGAAGGGGATGAGTGAAGGTGTGTGTGGGTGTTGACGGTGGTGTCGTACCAGTGATGCTGGTAATGACGGTTGGAAGCGGTGGTTCAGGGAATATATTTAATTAGATGAAAGAGTAAGAGAAATAAAGCAGGAAATGGGGACTAGAAGTTGGAGAAGGGGATGACAGCTACGGCAAAAGTGCAGCAAGCTTATCCAGTCCGCTTAACCAGTTGGCAAAAGGCCATTGAATTACGATAATTGATCAGCTTCATGCACTGGCATGACAGTGGCTGTCTTCGGTCTTCTGATCATTCTGGTTCATTCTCACCTCTAATTTCTTCATTGCCGTCTCAATTTTTGTGTCTTCGTCAAAGTATCTTTCAATAGCCTCCTGATTCATCTTCGCGAGCACGATAGTGCTATCAGTCTTTCCTAACTTTGTGATGGCGTCCGTTAGTCTTTTCTTCTTATTGCCTGTACCGTCTATTCTTAGATTGTACACAAAGGTGGGTTCGGTGGTAGACAGATTTATTCAAGATAATAAAATAATGATACAATATAAGTTTGACGACGTTGGTCCAAAAGGGGGTCCAGTGGCAATGTTGGAAGGCAGGGTGCCGCAGGTGGCAAAGAAGCGGCTTATAAAGCTGCTGACGGATCGGAAAGAGTAAAAGGAAGGGAAATAGAACATATAAGATGAAGAGGGTAAGAGTACAGCATCTTATCACTTAACCCAGTTCTTATCCAGTTATCTTTCAAGTCGGCTTCTTCTCAGCTTAAGGTCTTCGGTCCTCCGACGTCACTGTACCCGAAGTGTTTTAGTTGTGACTCAGTCGCAACATTGCCCTTCTGGCTAGCACTTCGGCTTGGTGACGTGACCGAAAAAGACAAAGGATAGGTGATGGAATATAAGAGTTGAAGAGTTGAAGAGGGTAAGAGAGTGGTGTTTTATCACCTCACCCAGTTCATATCCATGCTTCCTCTTAATCAGCTTCTTCACCAGGCCAACAGACTTCAGTCATCTGACGTTACTCGGCCGGAAGTGTTCGAGATTGTGACACAGTCGCGACAGCGTCTTCGATCTTCTAATCATTCTGTAAAATGGACGTTTTCTCTGCATTATGCACGTCTTCAAGACTTACTGGGAAATGTCGCAATGCGGTTATTTGAAGAATCAAAAAGAAAGAACTTCAGGGAAATAGAATCGAACGGGCTCCTTCTGGAGACCCAATTATGTTGAATGAATGCGAATCGGCGAAAAACTGGTGATAAGAGAGAAAAGATACGCGGACAGAGAAGATAGCCAGTTTTCGAAGGCCCACCCACCGATTCTCCGCTATCTTGCCTTCGAATGCATCAATCCAGACATCCTGTGAAACAAGAAACATCATACAAAATGCACAAAAATAAATTTATTCAGTCTACATAATCTCATCAGCCTCCTTCTTTTCCTTCTTCTTCTTGTCCATCTCCTCCTTCAACTGCTTCGCCTGCTCGAGCTCTCCCTCGGTTCTCAGATTCTTCGGCGGATTCGGCAGCATGATGCCTCCCTTCATCTCATCCACCTTCTCGCTCTCCGGCAACTCCTCGGCCACCTTCGAGTCCTGAACCACTGGCTTCGGAGGGCTCGGCG
Organism: Caenorhabditis becei; assembly: GCA_900536315.3. Lineage (NCBI taxonomy): Eukaryota > Metazoa > Nematoda > Chromadorea > Rhabditida > Rhabditidae > Caenorhabditis > Caenorhabditis becei. Next base: position 6,819 of record LR539527.1, read on the forward strand.
GCTTCGGTGGCGGCTCGACGGGCTCTTCCTTCTTTTCTTCGGGAACCGGAGTCGACTTGAGAGCAGTCGGAACCTCGACGGACGCTGGTGGACGAGGCGTCTTAGTCTTCGGAGTCGTCGCCGGGTTCGACTTTTTCTTCTTTTTGCCTCCGCATCCGATGAAGAGGATCGGAAGGATGGTGATGATGGCAAGGGCAGTCAGCTGCTCGAGTATCATGTCAATTGTTATCTGAAGCAGAAGAAGATTCTGAAAAGGGAGTGGAGAGAAGCGAACCGATGCACTTACCCTCAGAGTTACTGCAATGAAGACTCCGAACAGAGATAATCAGGGAATTGGAATGATATCAGAATCAGATTACGGGGAAATCAGAAAAAAGTTCAGAGGTTCACGTGTGCAATTTATGAAGTGAGAACAGTCGGCTAACTTTGACAAGGAGCTCTAGATAACTGCTCTTGCACGAAAGCCGATATTCGAATGGAAATCGAACGAACACTAGTTGTTTTATATACTGCCCCAGTTGGCAATCGACACAACCAATATCTGGGAATTTTTCTCTGAGTCTCCTGGGCTTCGGGACTTTTTCCTTTAGTTTGAAAAGCTGGGAAATCAATCGCTGAACCATTATTCGGAATCAACTTCATTTTGCAACACACAACTCGAAGTAATTTTTATTAGTGGTCTGACAGGTCAGATAGCCTTCTTGACGACTAAGTGATGTTGGCAACAAAACAGAAAAGAAGAGTGCTCACCGAGTTGTGTTACTGAGATCTGACCACACTCGGCTCGCACACCAACACCCCAAGGCCTCAGAGATTTCACTCTGAGCACCAGGAAACTTGCCTACTTTCCTGGAGCATACTGACAGTACACTTGTTAATTACACAAAACTTTTGTTTGAAGTATTTTTGATTTTAGCTGTAAATGATTTCTAAGTGCACACCTAACAAAACTCTACCGTCGAGGCAGAATACAGGATAACGTGCTCTAATGGACGAAACGAAAAAGAGCAAGAGACGGCAGCAGAGAACATTCTCTCGCCACCTCGTTACTGTCTTTGAAGAACACCTGTTCTGAACGGATCAATAAACAGCCGGGCCCTTTCCTTCTCCATGTCACTTTCTGTCTGCCAACATGTTCGCTCGTCTTACAGGCTCCATGATGGCTTTTCTGGGAACTGCGCTCGTCATTGACAGTGATATTTCTCGGTATGGAAAGCTACCTTACGAGATGTATCTACTTTTTCTCTGTCCAATCACCAAGTTCTTTTATCCGGAGTTGGAATCGAAGCGTTTGAGAGTACTGACATTGAATGGAATGGCGCAGTGTGCATTCTACGGGAACATCATTCATATCGCGCACCAACATTATAAATGGGTTTGTCGTTTCTCATCCCTGAACTGATATCCCATTATCACTACTTTTCAGGTCAACATTTACTACGCCAACCTTATGGCAGTTATGTTCCAGTGCTATTATATGTTGCACATTGGCTGCTGGAACAACTATTTGATTCCCAAGTGGCCCCTCCGAGTGAATTGGTTCTTTATCAATATCCTCACTCTTTTCTTTCTGATAACTGGATATCTTATCACACCATATTGTGTAAGTTGATCAACTAATCACTGAATCTATTGAAAGCTTGGTTTTTACAGGAAACAGCCAATATCAGATGTCATTACTACTCTTATTTCCTGTTTTTGGAAACCTATATCAATTGGTCATCAAAGAAGTTTAGTTTAGTTCCTTGTTTTTGGTTTGGTGAAGAATACTTTGGTTATTGGAAACAAATGATTGTTACTGTACATGCTACATAATAAGATGTTTTATTTGAATGAAGCTATTTTTTGGTTTTCTTGGTTTGAATTTGGGCTAACACGACTACAGCTAGCAAGCCCGCTCGACTATGCGGGCTAAGTCTATTGTGAACGTGGGATGACGCAATGAATTCGAGAGAAACGCATGTTCTTGCGTGAAATAAAGTAGCTCGAGAACTCTTTCGATGGGTTGCTCGACAAAAAGGGTCTTTGAATTAAAGCAAAGTACACTCGAGGAAAGTTACATTGATCAATGCGTATTTCATAAGTGATCTGACAGGTCAGATAGCCTTCATAACGACTAAGCGATGTTGGCAACAAAACAGAAAAGAAGAGTGCTCACCGAGTTGTGTTACTGAGATCTGACCACACTCGACTCGCACACCAACACCCCAAGGCCTCAGAGATTTCACTCTGAGCACCAGGAAATTCGCCTACTTTCCTGGAGCATACTGACAGTACACTTGTTGATTACAAAAAAACTACTGAAAAATAGCTTACCTGATTTCTGTTATGTCCGTGTACCTCTGGTTTGGCGAATCCCGTGTCAATGTCGGTTGTCGTCTTCAAAATCTGTATCCTTCGCTGTTGTCGTTGATTCCAAACTGGAAAAAGTAAAGTTGATAGGTTATTGAGGTTCGTTCTAGCAATGAAGGGAACTATTCGCGCGCCAGGTAGATCAAAGGAATACTTTGAGAAATTTGAAAAACTGGAAGAATGCTTGCACCGTTTGTCGTTTTCTCTGATGAGCTTTGTCGAAGGATATAGATCGTTTCTGCAAGGCATCGGGCCATCACAGGATGGTCTCGATGTGATCCACTGCATCATTGGAGTTCTCGGAATGATCGTGTCTGGTGGAGTGGAGACGGCTCAACGATCGAACGAGACACATTGGGATCAAGTCAAGTGAGAAAAGGAAGAAAGTACATGCTTTGAAACTGGTTTTTAGGAATTCTTCTCCCTCTACCCACTCTGGAGCTCTCACCGCTCTTTTCTTCCTTGTCCCGATTGCTGCGGAAACCCTCACGTACTGCCCGATCCCCGTGAACATCATCGCTGCTTCCATCAGAATGAATCTTCACAGCCACGGAAGTGCTGTCGGAATAGGTGAGTTTCTCCAGAAATATAAAGAAGACGACCATACAATTTCAGTTTTCTATTCGGTTTATCTGGGACGTACGTGCGGAATCGTGACGATGGCAGTTATCACGTACGTATCACTCTGGATCAGCCCGTTTGTCGTGACGAGAAGCGCAGACTTGTACTTTCTATCCAACATGGAATGGGTGATATTCGGTCTCACTTGGCTACAAGGGATGCTGTTGTTCCTCTCTCGCTTCATCCGCATTGTCATTACGAAAGAAAAAAGTGCAGAATTCTTCCGCAACTGCTTCTCTGATGACACCTGGAACTACATTCACCAGACTCGGATCTTCGTGAACATCGTCAAGTACTACGACTTCGACGAGGCGTTCAGATCTGTCGCCTACAGCCGAACCTTCCGACCGGTCCGACGATCGTCACTACAACTCGATCCGAGCACCGTCCCTGACGGCTTTCGTCCTCTTTTGAAGAAAGTCTCGAGCATCTTCAACGATATTATCGCCCGGAACGACGCGACTGTGTCTATCACAAGGATCGAAAGCGTCACCAAGCTGACAGATGCCGGAGTCAACGCACGAATGCATGGATCTCCTGAGTTTCAGCTCTTATCCGTCCTTCGAGAAGCCGCCGGACCTGTGAGTCGTGTCAGCCTGATGAACCGATATCCCCAGATTGCCTCAAAAGGAATACAAGAAGGGATCTTCGAAGGATGGTTGCACGATGAGCATGGATTCCTCGAATTCCTTCCCCACATGGCCCCACATCAAGACAAGCTTCAGGAAATTCTAGTCAAGGCCTTCGCGGATCTGGAGACTGGGCGCACATTGACTTCGCTTTCGGTCAAGGAGAAGAAGCTGTTGAAACGGCGTGGAATGATTGTCGAAGATTTTCATCTCTCCGGGACTCTCTTCCAACCCCAAGAAGGCATTAGTCCTACATTCTCATTCAGTCTCCAGTATTAACCACTGCTCTCTCTCTCTCTCTCTCACTCTCACGAATCCTTTTTACATTTTTATATTAACGTTTTGTCAAATGAAACTTTAACATAAACCTAGCGCTTTGGGGAGCTTGAGGAAGGCGGAATCAGGGAATCATGGGGCAAGGAAAAACAGACGCACCTTCGAATCCTTTTTCCAAGTCGTTTCGCTTGACGTCGTCGACGGTGCAACCTTCGCTCCTGACAGCCTCTCTGCAAATTGACACTCTGATTGTTTGTGATAAACAAACGGCAGTGCAAAAAGAAACGGACGACCACGAAAGACGCTATCAACCATAAATTGGATAAAAAAAGTCAAGAGCGATGGAAGAGACAGGACATTTTTTAGGATCACAATACACAGCCCGCGGTCGCGTACGCGTGGCCTAGAAAACTCTTACCCCCACTTTTTCACTTTTTTTTCAGGATTTTCAGTTTTTTTCCGTTTTTTAAAAATTCCGTCGATACTTTTTGCTAATTTTTTGCTCAAATAGGTAAAAAAGCATTGCGAATCGAATGGTAATAACCGTTTCTCGTAACAAACCCCACAGCGACCACTGTCTCCAAAAAACTGAAAAGTGCCTTTTAGTTTTTGCGAAAAAAAAATTTTTTCCGTCGATACTTTTTTTTCTAACTTTGCAGATAAGAGTTTAAAGAGCTTACAAACAGAATTGTAAAACCCGTTTCTCCCAACAATCCCTCTGGCGAGCTCCATCTCGATTTTTCTGATATTTTGCAGTGATCTTAGTTTTCGAAGCGAACTTTGGACAGTTATGTGTTCTTGACCTATTTTCCTTGCTCACATCGTTTAATTAGGTATTTACAGAGTTTTCGACTGCAAAAAAAGTCAATCCAACACCTCTGATGCCGACGAAACCGAACGGAAAATGGACAATTTTGCCGGTTTCAGTGAATTGTGTAAAAAGTTGTTATTTTTTAATAAAAATTTTTTCAATATGTTCATCAAATGCTGTAATCACTACAAATGCTCAAACTTCATGGAAACTGAAGAAATACTACTACTCCGGGTGACTGAATAACGCCCACATTATCAGAAGCCAGTAATTCCGTTATTTGAAAAGGATTCATGCATAAATTTAGCTTATCTTCAACCCTAAATGCTTAAACTAGCTTTTCTAAGCATTAACATACCAAAAACGTTTTTGAAGAGTGATAAATTTCAGCTAAAACAGAGCGATAGCGACGAAGTTCAAATTTCGCGCCAAAAAACTCGTGGCCGAACACTCTCTCGCATGCGAGACGCAGAGAAGGAATGGGGGTAGAGAAACGGCGGCCGCGCGTACGCTTTCTCGCGCTGTGAATAAAGAATGTTCAAGTGAACGAAAATGAATAAACTCTTGCGGAAGATCAAAAGTTGTGACAAAAATCATCGAAAAACAACGAAAAGAGCTACCTTCTCACTGGAGCGCGCTTGCACTGCTGTCTGCTACTCATCAATTCACATGCTCTTCTGCACTGAAATTTCATTGCTTGCTGCAAACTTGATTAATCCGCACAGTTTCTTGAAGTTTGCTTCAGAATTTTTAGTCAAAACGAAACAATTAAATGATTGCTGTTGTGAATTATTGTAAATTTTTCCAGAAAACAAGTAGAAAATGCACCAAAAAATTACGTCGGGTGTGGAATATTCAGTGGCCACTAGTAGAAACGTTTGAACTTCCGCCAAAAGTAGAAAAATCGCATCAAAACTGCTCCAATGTACAATAGAAAGGAAAAGAAACTCAAAAAAAAATTCAAAAATATAAACGTCCCGAATGCTCCGACTACACAGGATCAACGTCGAATTTTGGCGCCAATGGTGGACGGTTTCTAGTTCGCAGCGACCTAAACTACCAAGTCTAGAATATAGCATGTAGTTGTTTTTCAATGAATCCCTGAACATGATTTTGTTTCACACTTGATTCATTTAAACTCACTTTATTATAATTTGAGAAGTATTATTCAAAGTTTCAGAATGGACAGACAGAAAAAGAGAATGGGTGGGTGTGATGATATTTTTTTGTGTTTTTGGCGGGCGTTAATTGTGATAGGGAACTTAGGAAAAGTGACAACGTTAAAACTTGTTCGGAAATTGGATATTTTAAAAAGATCAGAAAGAGGGAAAGAGTTTCTAGACGGTTGAGCCTTATAGGTGGTGATCGCCCAATCCAACAGAAGCAGCGTCGACTTCTTCTTCAACGATGACTCCGTCGACGAGAGCTTGTTCGAGAAGGTGGTCGTGGACCTCTTCCTCGACGATGACTTGTTCCATTTGGTCTGAAGATGGAAAATTAGTAAATATGAAGGAGCTTTATGCAATCTGGTTTTTGCAAAAAATTGTCAAGGTAAATAACTCACTGGGAATCCCTTTTTCTCCGATGTAGACCTTCGCCTCGTTGTTGGACCCATCCTGCACTCCACCAGCTTCTTCCGTCACCACTTCCTCCTCCTCCACGATCTCCTCGACAATCTCTCCGTCCGCAGCAAGATGAAGCATCTCCCCGTTGTCCATGACCTCGTCACTCGCGAGTATTTCGACTCCGAACGTCTGGTTGACTATCTGGAGCAGGCGTTGCTCGTTCTTCTCGAACAACATCTTGAACAGCATGTCGAATGTCTCTCCCTCGTTGGCAGCTCCGAACGAGTTTTTGGCGATGCGCCACAGAGCATCGTTTCTCTGTGTTCCACGTATCGTTCCTGTCGGCTGCATGTTCTTGTGCAGGAAGTTCCTCGGCTCCTGTTGCTGCTGCTGCTGCATCGGCTCCATCTTCCTCGAGTACTCGTCTCTTTGCCGAACCGGCGGCTGTTCGATCTCCTCAGTGTGAGCCACTTGCATGTCCGACTCGTCGAGCAATTCATGCATCATCTTCTGCTTTCCAGTCATCTCCGACGACGTCGATGGTCCGTTCGGATCCACTGGTCCCGTGGTCCACTCCTCCACGTACTGCGCCCCGTCAATCATCTCACTCTTTATGTCATACGACTCCTGTTGATGGTGCATCTCGCTGTTCCTCATCGACATCGACATGATCTCGCGACGACGGATGTAGTAGAGCATCTTGGTGTTCACCTGGATTCCGTACTTCTCCAAAATGATCTTAGCCACTTCGGCCGGTGTCATTCGGCTCAGAAGACGATGAACATCCTCGCGAACTTGCGGTGGGAGTCGTTGAAGCGAGAACTCTTGGGAGACGGCGTTCACGTTGACAGGCGTTGGCATCTCTCCAGACTCGGTGTACCAGTATATGATCATTGCATTTCCGATCTGATGACCGTTCTTCAGGACGTAGGTGACCTTCTTGCGGAGACGTGGGCATCTGGGGAGGGTGGCCGAGTAGACGTGAAGCTGGAATTCGACCATGTCGCCGCGATGCGACGGAGTCTTCCAGACACGAAGTTGGCCGTCTCTGTTGAGTGCCAGCGGAGTCTTCGAGGACTTCGGGCGTTTCGTAGTGGTATCTGAAAGTAATGATAGTGATGAGCAAGATGAATGAGATGTCTTACGTGGATTGCTGCTGTTATTCTCCGACCACGGAACAAGTCCATCACATGTCAGGTTGCGAGCATCCACTTCGAGGCCATCGACAAAGAACACGTAGGCTCCCTTGCCGGTCGTGGCTGGTGGCAGCGCTGGGACACGGTTGTTGAGGCAGCCGAGGGCTTCACTGAAAGATAGTCGCGTTTAGAAATCATATTAGATTAGGGACGTGACTCACACCAACGATGGCTTATTGAAGAGGAAATGGAGCTGTCTGTTGCGATCGTTCCAGAACTCCATGTCGACCAGCTGTAGATACATCGTACCATCGTCGGCGATTTGTGGCGGGACGACGAACGGACACTCTTTCTCGGCTTCTGAAACGTCCGAGACGTCATTGTCGACGTCGTGAATTTGGAGTGGCTGGAAGAGAAAATGCATTTAGATGATGAACGTTTCAGGGTTAACTCACCGGTCTTTTGCCTTGTCTCTTCGAGAATCGCTTCAGATAGCCTCCGTGCATTCTCGGAAGCTCTCCCTCCTGGTTGTAGTCGTAGATGATGAGCGCGTGACTGACGACGAGTCGTGACTCGGTCTCCATCATATAGTAGATCTTTTTGCGAAGTCGTGGCTCACGAGGATTGATAGAGTAGAGGAAGACAAGGTGGAACGGGCACGTCTTGTAGTCGACGTCCTTGATTTGGAACTGCGACCCCAATTCGTCGCAGATCACTCCGATCTTGCGAACTTTGGTGCGATAGCACGTCGGATTCGTCGCGTTTCCGTTGTGGGACCACGGCGAGAAGTCGTCTCTGTTGATGTCGTGCGGGAAGATGGCGGTTCCGGCGACGAAGAAGGCGTAGGCACGTGCATTGCGTACGATCGGCGGATGTCCGGGCTTCGCGTAGTTCAGAAGACCTCGCTCCTCGACGACGTTCGTGTTGGCAATCCACTCGAGAACGGCGTCGAACGTGCCGGCGACTCTCTTGTGGCGGACGGTAAGGTAGATGTGTCCAGTGTCGAGTTGGCGGGGATTCTCGTAGTACGGAGCCGGATTGTCTTGCGTGGAGAGCGGATCGTCGTCGAACTCGATGTCGTATCCGTCGTTGAGCACGTCTTCTGTCGACATCTCTATCATGTCCTCCTCCATTATCGTCTCCTGTATTGGCATTGTGTGATGCATCGGAACGTTCTGCATCTCATGCATAGTCACGTCTCCAATGACTTCTTCTTCAACGACTTCCAGATCTTCAACGTCTATGAACTGATCTTCCTCCACAACGTTCTCTCCGCCAGCAGCAGAAGTAGATGGTCCATTCGGGTCCATGACCTCCTTCTTTTCCATCCACTGATCCTGTCCTATCATCTTCATCTGTCGTCCTCCAGAAGCAGTCAGACCAACCGTCTTGTTGACCGGAGTCGGGATCGGACCATCACGGACGTATTCATAGATGTAGCACACGTTTCCAATGATGATCGAATTGTTACGCTGGATGTAGAGGACTCTCTTCCTAAGACGGGGGCATCTGGCGAGCACCGACATGGTCTCGACGAGGCACAACTGCGTCTGCTGCCATCCGCTAGAGTCCTTCGTCAGAGAGAACTGTCCGTTGTCGTCTTGGATCAGGGCGCGGCGAGTAGAGCGGACACGTGGTGACGGGGCATCTCCGTGAGCTGCTAGAAGATTAGACTAGATTGAATTCAAGAAGAAAAACTTACGATTGACGGTCCATGGCGAGAGTCCGTCCCCAGTGTGGTGAATCTGATTAGCGACATAGCTGGCCGGAACGAAGTAGACGAAGACGCCAACATTCGAGATCAAAGGTGGCATGAAGGGAACACGACAGTTCAGACGGTTCGGCAGATTCAGAAGCGAGTGATCGTTGATGAGATACTTCAGGAGAAGCTTCTTGTTGTGGGCCCATCCCAATTTCGTGGGTTTGACACGGAGGAAGAAACCGCCACGGGGTCCATCGATGACTTCGTCTTCGAACGGCGAGAATCCGGGAGTGTCGTCGTCGAGAGAGATGTTCGGGTCGAGCTGTTGCTCGTGCATCGCGTTTCTCAAGTAGTCGTTTCCATGAGGCAAATTTATGACAACTGGAGCCTCTCCTGGACACGTGTAGTCGTAGAGAATCAGGATGTTTCCGTAGATCTGTCCGTCGCGAGACAAGTAGAAGATCTTCTTTCTCAGTCTGAGAAGTCTCGGGAGCCACGCACTGTACTCTGTGAGATGCAACTCGGCGAGTCTCGGATCACCCTTGACCGGCTGAAGTCTTCCGTTTATTCTGGCAACAGGATGTCTGCGGACATTTGGCTTGATGACCGGGTCTCCGAAGTTCTCCCCAGCAGAGCTCCACGGCTTCAGATCGTCGTTGGACACCTCCTTGATCGACGCCATCTTGGAACCGTCTATGTAGAATGCGAAGCAAGCTTTATGCTGAACGAGTGGCGGGAGACGTGGCGGTTTGTTGAGGAGCCATCCGCCTTCGCGGATCATGGCGACTTCGCTGTCGTTGGTCAGCAATTCGATTATTCTCTCCTTTCTCAGCAGATAGGCAAGACATCCAGAGATGACAGTCGCGTAGCAGTCTCCTCCATCCGTCATCTCCACTTCATCCTCGAACAGCTTCACGTGGTATTGTCGGTCAGCGAGATTCTTGCTGACGACACGTTCACCAGGTATTCTGTACATCTTCCCTTGCAGTGGAGTCGTAGGCTTTGCCTTCTTCTCCTTCTTTTCCTCAACATCCGGATCGTCAGGAATCAGTACGTTTCCATCTGAACCAGTGCGTCTCGAGGTTCCCTTGCGGGGACGGCCACGTCGCTTGTTCAGAGGTCTGAAACAAATAATTAGTTTGGTTTGATCTGGGCAGAAACTTACAAGTTGACTTCCAAATCTGGCGGTCGCCCATCCAGATAGTCTTCCTCCTCGTCTCCGAAAGCCAATTCATCGTTGTCGTCGACCATCTGAAGACGGTGATCATACCCAGCAGGTATGGCCAGAAGCGGCGGCGCCTCGTCCTCTCCAGTACCATCCAACGGAATCTCCGTCTCTGCTCCCAACTGAAGTACTGCATCGTCTGCGTACAGATGCTCTCCGCCCATCATCTGATCCTGCTGGACGACCATCTCCTGGACTGGCTGCAACTGCTCTATCACCCCTTGCTCCTGTTGCATCATCTCCTCCAGATGTGGCTGTCCCTTCCTCTTCTTGGCTCCTCTCGGAGCATCTCCTGCGCTCTGTCGTCCACGTTTCGGGACAGGCTTCTGGACCACTGGCTCTTCGATAGAATGGTGTGAGTCACTGGCCAATGCAGACATGCCTTCCTCGACTTTGGGCATGCCGGGCAGCTGAAGTTCGTAGTCGGCGTTGTTGTAGAGCACGGATTTGCGAGCATTTCGACGTGGGCGCCCGGTGGAAGGAACACTAGATTCTCTTTCGGCTTGGGGCTGTGATGTGGTCTCTTGAACTGTAGCTGGGACTGGTTCCGGAGCTTGTTCTGACACTACTTCTTGACTGGCCTAGAATAACAAAAATCATGTAAAAAATCGATAATTAAAATTTTTTCTATTTTTTTTTTGTAATTTTCCAATTTTCCATTTTATTGGGTCAAAGTGTTTCTCCAATGGGGAACTTATGGCAACTTTGCCCGTTCATCGCAATATGTTTGATGAACCATTGCGCGTCAGGTTCAGTGCCATTAGTGGTAGCACTTTCCTTTCGGCGGATGTTCAAATTTGAATAGAGCATTCCAAAAAAAGATTTCGGACCCCAACTCCAAATCGGTTTTTGCGATTGGAGCGATCCGAAAGAAGAAAACTGAACATTTCAGAGGAAAATCAATACCTGTTGCACGCTATCGCCTTCCGTTTGGACGACTGGTTCGGTTGTTTGTGACTGATCGTTTAGATCTTTTTCGTCGGACATTCTGAAATGACTAAATTGAGGTGTTGCTCTTAATTAAATTTTTGACAAAAAGTGAAGAGGGAGACTATATTTGAAAAAATAAAGATGCAAAGTCCGCAACGCGCGCACGCACGTATTGCACGACGGGGAAAGACTGGTTGGTGGACAGAGAATGTCAAACGACGAGAGTGACGAAGAGGGACTGCGGTAGAGCAAGAGACGAGGACGAAGAGACGACAGACGGGCCCAAGGACAAACACGTCGCACACACAGGGGCATTCCTCTGCGTCTGCTGGCTTGGGAGGCAAAAAGAGAGGCGGACGACGGATATCGATTCAAAAAACCAAGGAGGGCAGCAGAGAGAGCGGTGTCGCGCGAGGGGTCTTATGAAATTGTTGAGCGATATTTGAAATTCGCGCATGACCACGGCCAAAAGTAAACAGAACAGTGAGAAGTTGCGTACGATGTTTTGGGAACGACGCAAAAATGCAGAAATTGAGATGACCGCAACCGACGGATTACGGTAGAGGTCTCGCCGCGAAAACGCGGACGCCGCAGTCAATAGCTGATGCGGACATGGAAAAGAGGTGGATACTTCGGGAAACTCGCGGATTCCGTTTAAAAACTGAGTGGAAAGAAAGTTTGATACATTTATCTTTATGACTAAAAGGGGAAATTGCGGTAATAAATAAAAAATTGATTAAAATGTGTACAGTAGTGCGAACAGTTCTCGATGTTTCTTCGTTGTGTTTGTGCTTGAGCTTCTCGGAATTCCGACCGATCGATCACAATTATGTTGTACAACAGACACACTTACATTACCAATAACCAATATTTTAGGAATATACACAGTGGGCCATAAACATATTGAATTGGAGAAAGAAAGAGTAAAAACAGCGCTGAAGTGTGCAGCTAACTTGAGTCGGAAAAGTGATAGGAAAGCAGCACCACTCAACTCAGATCACAATCTTCTGAAAAAGGGTCGTAAAGTAATTCGGTACGAATGTATGGAGGGGGAGGGAGGCGATTAGAAACAAATTTGGAAAGAAATTACAATTATACCGCACACCAGAGCCCATGGGTTGATTCCTACAACCACAGTGGAAGATAGAAAGCAACCGCGTTCGCGGATAATAGAGCGAAAGTCGAAAAGGGTAATGGAGGCAGCACAGAAAAAGACAAGGCAAAAATACACACGTTATCACGAAAAACACGATGTGATTTATGAGTTGCAGCACTGCTTCTTTGGTGGTTCAGTCGGTGGCGCCGGGATAATTGTTCCGCTTCCTCCGCCGTATCCTTGTCGGTCGGTACCGACATGCTTGTTCGATACAGACTTGTAGATTTCGGTCAGGATGTTCGTGAAGGCAGCCTCAACGTTGGTGCTGTCGAGGGCAGAGGTCTCTGCAAAGAGCACTCGGATTACATAAACAATTGCGATCATTAACTCACCAATGAATGACAACTGATTCCTCTCGGCGTAGATCTTCGCTTCATCTGTGGGAACAGCTCTCAAGTGACGCAGATCGCTCTTATTTCCAACCAACATTATGACGATGTTCTGATCGGCGTGGTCGCGCAACTCCTTGAGCCATCGTTCTACGTTCTCGTACGTCACGTGCTTGGCAATATCGTAGACCAGAAGAGCGCCGACGGCTCCACGGTAATAGGCAGATGTGATGGCACGATAGCGCTCCTGTCCGGCGGTATCCCAAATTTGAGCCTTCACGGTCTTGCCCTCTACCTGGAGGAAAGCGGATTAGAACGGAAATCCGGGCAGGTGCGACTTACGGAGATGCTTCTCGTGGCGAACTCGACTCCAATCGTGGACTTGGATTCCAAGTTGAACTCGTTTCGTGTAAAACGCGACAGCAGATTCGACTTTCCGACTCCTGAATCTCCTATCAGAACAACCTTGAACAAGTAGTCGTATTCGTCATCACGAGAGCCCATCTTTCGTAACTCTGAAAAGAATACGCTTGTTTCAAGGCAGGTGTTTATATATACAAACGGAGGGAAGGAACGAAAGGGCGGCGGTCACATGATTCATCCATCATACGACCACGATGTTGTTATTGTAAAAAATCGATATCAATAGAACAAGCGGCTGTTTTGTCTGCCGAAAAGATAGGACATTTTATGTTCTCCCTTCTGTTCTTTCTCGCGGCGGCTGACGCGATGCGAAAAAATCGGGAATTGAACAGAAAAACCGGTTTCTCGACGAGACAATCTGTCCGGCTTCAGTCTGATCTGCACCTGATTTTATCTTTGTAGCGTCGGGAAAGGAATGCAAAACTAATTAGAGAGAAGTTCAGATGTAAAGAGAATAGTGGAGCTTTGAAGAACAACATATGAGTAAGAAATCTCAAAAATGACGAGGAAGAGGCGTTTTTATGTAAAATTTTATCAAACTCCGGGGTTTAGTCAGCACCAAAAAGGATGGAGAAAGTATTGTGAAAGACTCTTGAGGCTTATCAACCAAAAAAGGGGCGAGGGAGCGACGGAACTTTGTTTGTCGATCGTATTTCGCAATACGTCACAGGGTGTATGAATAACGGAAAACACAATTATCTCGAGAAAATTACATGAAAAATGAACGGTTTTGCGACAGAGAGATGCGGAAGATGCTAAACTTCGTTTGGAAATCCCATCTTGAGCGCCAAATGCGTGAGAAAACCGTAAAATTGAACGTAAAACAGGTCAGGCGCACCGGCGCAGCCACGTTGGTCGGCCGAACCGCGACGCGAGCCGCAGCGCAAGCCCTCGCGGGTCTCGCCACGACCCAACTACCGTACTCCCTCGACATGCGCCCCTTTTTCTATTTTCTATTTTTTCGCTTGGCCTAACGAATTTTCCTTCGTTTTCAAAGATTTTTGCATCAATTTTGGGGTTTTGAGCTTTAAATATTCAAAAAATTAATTTTCAAGTCACTGAAAATGCTTTTACTCATGAGATTCTGGTATTTCCAGCTCAAAAACTGTAAAAAATAGCTGAAATAGGTTTTTGTGCTCCATTTTAATTTTGCTTCCGATCTCTTTTAATTTTTTTCTCTCTGGTTTTTAAATTCTAAATTCTCATGTTATTCTTTCAGGGTATTCATCGCCTGCCATGGCTCCAACGTAAGTTTCTTTTTTTTATTTTTGGGAAATGGAAATTCAAATGAATTTTCAGTTTCTGAAAAATTTAAAAGGCGGAAAACTAAATATTATTTTTTCAGCAAGAAAGTTCCGCAAGTCCCAGAGACTGTGCTGAAGCGCAGAAAGCAGAGAGCCGATGTCCGCGCCAAGGCTGCTCAGAACAAGATCACCCTTGCCAACGTGAGTTCGTTATCAACTTTCAAAATCGTACGCTCTTCAAAAGCACTGGTTATAGGACTCATTATTATCCAAGCCAGCCGTCAAAACTGAGCTATAGAAATATCTTGTTTTTGGGTGAGGTGTATTCAAATCAGAATGCGTCTCAATAACACGATGACAATTTTCGTTAAATTCATCAGCTAAAAGCAGAAATTCGTTTTAATCAATTAAAGCAATCGTCTGTTTTCAGAAGAACAAGGAGAAGAAGTCCCAGTACTTCAAGCGTGCTGAGAAGTACGTCCAGGAGTACAGAAACGCCCAGAAGGAAGGACTCAGACTCAAGCGCGAGGCTGAGGCTAAGGGAGACTTCTACGTCCCAGCTGAGCACAAGGTTGCCTTCGTGGTTAGAATCCGCGGTATCAACCAGCTCCACCCGAAGCCAAGAAAGGTACTGTTTCCGCGTCAAACTTGATGGTTCTATTTCTTCATTTTTCAGGCCCTCCAGATCCTCCGTCTGCGCCAGATCAACAACGGAGTGTTCGTCAAGCTGAACAAGGCTACCCTCCCACTTCTCCGTATCATCGAGCCGTACGTCGCTTGGGGATACCCGAACAACAAGACCATCCACGATCTCCTCTACAAGCGCGGATACGCCAAGGTTGACGGAAACCGTGTGCCAATCACTGACAACACCATCGTTGAGCAGAGCCTCGGTAGAAATCGAAATTTAAAATTCTCCTTTCATATTGTATTTTTCAGGAAAGTACAACATCATCTGTCTTGAGGATTTGGCCCATGAGATCGCCACTGTCGGACCACACTTCAAGGAGGCCACCAACTTCCTCTGGCCCTTCAAGCTCAACAACCCAACCGGAGGATGGACCAAGAAGACCAACCACTTCGTCGAGGGTGGAGATTTCGGAAACAGAGAAGACCAGATCAACAACCTCCTCAGAAAGATGGTCTAACTTGTTTGTTGTTCATACCTTCCTTCCGGATAAATCGTTATTGTTTGACGTTGTTTTATTATGTGCATAAATAATCATGAAACGTGATCGTCTTCTAAGATTGGGTCGGCTCACATTTCATGAGCCTTCGTCATTAGAACTTCGGAATCAGAAGTCAAATGGCTCGGAAGGTCGCTCTGCTCACGACGCTTCCTCGAAGCATCACTGTTCCCTACTACGCGCCGTCATGTGTATTCCTAGAAACAGTGCTTCGGAGCAAGTCGATTCCCTTCGAAGTAAGTCATTCAACTGCTCCCGTGATTCAGCGGAGAGATTCAGACGATGCAGTGTTCGCTGTACAACGTGCTTCCTCGAGAACACTTGTTTCCGCTGGTGGAAGCGGACGGATATTGTTTCAGAAATGTGATGGAAGGACTCGATTATCTTCTCGCTAAATACGGAAAAGTCAGTTTTTAGGTCACGAGAAACATCTGCTAGTTATTCCCGACACAACTCAGATCATTCCCATATATTCCAGTCGATCGACACTGGTCTGACACCGAAAGAACGTGCTCAAGCTCTGGCTCTGAGTGCTCTGCTCGACGAGCTCACGTGGATGTTGGCGTTTTCTCGCGGACAAGACTTCTCGTGGCTCCGCGACGATCGGAAGATCATCGAGGATTTCAGCAAGATCGGATTGTATTTCTGGAGGAACTGGATTGTTCCGCAGATGCAGAAAAGGGTATTTGGGGTGGAAAAATGGGAAATCGCAGAAGATATCAATAGAGCAAACTTGCAGACCCGAAGAAGAGTTCGTGGCTATGGATTATCAGGAAAATCCGCTGGAAAAGAGGTCACTGTGCGAACAGAAGCAATGCTGGAGGCGTTGGCGTCGCTTTTGAACTCGAATAAGTACTTTTTCGATGTGAAAGAACCGTCTTGGGTGAGGAATTTGAGAAAATGGAAGTGCGCTCTATTGAACAACAGCAGCGCACACTTCCAAAACACAAACAAGTAAATGTTCAAAAGTAAACCCGAAACATTTCGTAATATCGCCAACAACTTCCGGCAATTTTGTAGCTGGACTGCAAGGCATTTGCCGTGTTGGCCCAATTCAAGTACACTCCACTGCACAATGAGGCGAGAGTCAAGCAGTTCATGAAGGACCGCACTCCCAATCTGGTTATTATTGAATGCGAGAATTCGGGAAACTTTTGGTTTCAGATGACATTTGTGACGCGGATGAAGGAAGAGTTCTGGCCGGATTGGAGCACGAATTCTGATTGAAGACAAGATCGAGTTTCTTGCTTTTTGATCTCAATACACATAAAAATGCTAATTTCCTTCACTAATAAACGCTTTCTCTCTTCATTCTCTCCCCATTCCGCAGTGAATTCCTCTTCATCTTCGACGGTGGGCGGGGCTTCGTCTAACGCAAACTATGCCATGCGGCGGAACCCGTCAAGTGTCGGCTGCTTGTCAACTAGCAGTCGGCGCGGAGTGCAGTGATCAGGTAGACAGAGGAGTTGAAGAGAACTCTAATCCATTCTCTGAGCGAGAAGGGATGGCGGAGCGGGTTCGCTTAGGGGCGTGAAGGCCGAGGACAGAGTTCTTCTGGAGTCGGCTGCCCTCCGCAGAAACCATGCCTTCACGGGCTGAATTTTGGTTCTGATCCTCTAATTCTGAACAATATTGATTAAACAAAAAACCGATTGAAAGAGCTGTTCATTTGGCTCCGGGACGTTTCGAAACCAGACATTTGGGAACCGTGACATTTCGAAAGTGGACAATTCGAAACCGGACATCTCGAAACCGGACGTTTCGAAACCGTGACATTTCGAAACAAGACATTTCGAAAGTGGTGAAAATCGAGGTGTTTTTTCGAGTTTTTCAAGGCTAAATTTGCCTGAAATTTGCCAGTACGTGCTGTGAACCTAAAAAATGATAATCTTCCTCTAAATAAAGATAAATGAGTTTAAAAAGAGATTCCCGATTTTTATCGAATTTGTCCATTCTGTAAATTCATGCCTATTTTAAGGAAGATTATCATTTTTTAAGGTTTACAGCACGTACCGGCGAATTTCAGGCAAATTTAGCCTTGAAAAACTCGAAAAAACACCTCGATTTTCACCACTTTCGAAATGTCTTGTTTCGAAATGTCACGGTTTCGAAACGTCCGGTTTCGAGATGTCCGGTTTCGAATTGTCCACTTTCGAAATGTCACGGTTTCCAAATGTCTGGTTTCGAAACGTCCCGGAGCCGTTCATTTGGCCAATGGCCATGCTTAAGCTACAGTGTCGTCGGACCATCGACTGTCCACCGGGAGAGCTGTGTATTTTCAGAAGATGTCCTATTGGAACTGACAAAAGTTATCATTCCGAATAAAACTGAAACCTTTTTTTCACAATCACTCGAGTCGACTTTTTGACATGAAAAATAAGAAATAATGCGAAATACTTGAACAAAAATCAATAAATAACCAGGAGAACGAAGGGAATGACGAGATTCTGGATGCGAGAACGATTACTTCTTGGACTTCTTCTTCGACTTTGACTTTTGTTTCGGAGTGTTCTTCGCGGCGGGTTTCGGAGCGACTGGCGACGGGACTTCGGGTTCTTCGGGTTTTTCCTCTTCTTTCGGGGGAGTCGACGGCTTCGGAGGTGATGGTTGAGTCGTTCGGACGACGGGAATGTATCTCATGGGTTCGGGGGAGACGTACATCGACAGCACGTGCTTCTTCGATATCATCGCCTGACCGAGTTTACGACTTCCTTTCTCGGGGTTCTGCGACCAACGCTCCTCGGCCTGAAACAAAACGAGCTTTTAGAAATGTGAAATTTGTATTATTGCCGCCCTCGAGTTACCTAGGGTGTCTCGACTCGAAAATGAGTTCTGGCTGAAATAAGGCTTTTGGGAAGGCTTTTGTCACAATTTCTGATGAAAACGGGTGAAATGCCGTAAATTCAATAATTTCCTACCAAATTCTGGCAGTTTTCACCGATTTTTAGTGAAAATGAGTTTTTTTTGGGGAAAAGTGTCAAAATACTTAAATATGCATGTTTTCGTACTGAAAAGCGGTGGAAACTTCTGGAATTTGACTGGAAATAATCGAATTCACCTGATTTTACCTGTATTCATCAGAAAAAGTGTCAACACCTTGTTCAGAAGCCGTATTCCAGCCAAAAACCATTTTCGTGGCGAGACCCACCAGATGACTCGCCGAGGGACGGCAATAATGATTTTTAGTGTTTTTTTCTCCCTAATAATTCTCAAAATTTCTCACCAGCATCAATATCATGTTTGCGTCCTTGTCCGTCGCAATCAACACTCCGCTCACAATCCGTCCGTCCGCCAGGTACACCTGCAACACTTCTAATTCCGATCAGTCCCTTGAATCCCTCGGTCTCACATCGTATCTCTTTCCGAGAAACTCCTCGACTTGCTTTCGAACCTCCGACTTCTCGACGGGCTTCGTTTCGGGCAATCCGTCGATCAGATCGTGACTCTGCTCGTCGCTCATACTAATTTGCATCGAAAAAATGCATTAGAAACGGTTCGGGAAAGGGAAAAAGAGGGAAAAGTATTGGGAAAACGGATAAATACCAGGAATGGAGAGGAAGAAAGAAACGGAACGGGTAAAACATTTATCAGTTCGGTATTCTTAATCACAACCATTTTGATCGATCGAATGATCGTATCACAACAAAGAGAAAGCTGAAAGATATCATGGGAAACAGAAGAATAAGAAGAAGCTGTGGATTATGCACTGATAGTTTCTCGAGTACCGGGACGGAAGGCTAGACTGCAAAAGTGAAAAGGAAAGTGACGAATTGGTGAGATTTCGGGTAAGTTAACTGGGTGATAGAGTGATAAAAAACTAGTTCCTAGAAGCTTAAAATCGGGTGACCGTCGGACTCGAATCGTCCTGATCGACTCGAACTCTCAGGATCGTTGGGGGATGCTGGGATTGACTCGAAGAGGGCGTGAGTCCGATGGGGCGAGGCGGCGGAATCGGACGACTGTCAGCACGGACAGTGTTGCTCCGACGGGCTGGAGTCGGGCGGTATGGAGTGGAAGTGGGCGAGGGGGACTGAAATGAGTTGACATGGAAACCGAGTGAGAGCTCATGGCCGAGCTTTATCCAGGCTAGGGATTGCGCTAGAGCGCGCTTGCAAGTGTCCAAACGCTCACCTTCTCCAGAATCGGCGTTTCGATGGTTCTCGAATGAGTTCTTGGCGATTGTTCATCAAACGCGTACTTTGAGAATCCGACGATCTGCTCCTTGGGTCGCATGCTGATGACCGGCGACTCGACTCCGTACGAACGATGGTTTCGTCTTTCCAAAGAGAGCGCATCGAAGACCGAATCGGTGGAGATCTCGTTTCGGACGGGCTGGGAAATCGAAATAAGTGGGAAAATGGATGGGGAACGTACTGTTTGAGTGAATGACATGGAAGCGATGGATGAGTTGAGCGAGGAATTCTCCAAGAGAGAGGGACGATCGAGGAGGCTCGATTCGTTGAAGTCGATGATCGGACGGGAGATTTCGGGGATCGAGTAGGGGAACGCAGAGGAGTACTGGAACGTAAAGGATCTGTATTCTGAATCCGAAACTTCAGAACTCACCTCCTCTGGCAACTCAACATGTCTCTTCCAGTCGGAACTCCTCACTTTCTTCGCCAATTCGATCATCTTCTCATCGAGTGCCGCCTCCTCCGACGGAACTCCCGCATTCTTCGCATTCGCCGGATGGATCCATCGAAGATAGCATTCCGACCAGAGTTGGATGTCACACGAAGTCGTCGGCGGACGGATCGTCTCGCATTGCAGAAACTTGGAGATTGGCGAGATCGGACGGTCTGAAGCTGAGGGAATGTAGATGAGATCACGGGGGGATAGGGGGTACTTTTCTTGACAGACTCCAGGAAGAGAATGGAATCGTGCCAGATGTTGCCGAACATCTTCGAATAGTTCTTCTCGAAGTATCGATCCAACGGGAACGGACCACCGCCGACACGAGAAACAAGTTGTTCCTCGAGGTTGTTGCAGGTCATCGAGGGGACCATTCCGGTTAGAGACAGGTCCCAGAGGGCGATGAGCACGTGAGGTGAGAAGGTGAATCTGGAACAAGACCCGCTTATCAAATCAATCAATATCATCTCCGTTTCCAAGTTTCTCTGCAAATAAATACCACGTCGAACAGCAGGTGGTCCTCTTCTCTTCAAACATCTGCCCTCCTCACTCGCTCATTCACCACCAACTTTTTACTTTTACCCACTTCTATATCAAGAAGTTAGTGATTTTCCTAGTTTCTCAATCTCTCTTTTCGCCAAAAAAGAAGGTGAAAAACAAATTAAATCATGTGTTTTTGCCGGGCACCAGTCGTCGATTGTTTACTTTTCCCTGGCACTTCCAACGTCTTTTTCACACTTTACACTTGCTTTTTCATCGCCTTTTTGAGAAAATAGCTTTCGAAACACCCACTCAAAGTTATAAATCCTGTGCAACTGAGCGACGCAATCCAAGAACAGCAGCCACGTCGGCATGACATCCGTCCTCGCCGAAGCCATTTTCGTCGGCGCCTTCAATCGTCTCGTCGAGTCATCGTCCCGACCCAGAAGTCGTTCTCCGAACGGATGACCCAGAGCGATCCACATCTTATCGATAAGCTGCTGGAATCCAGTGGTGGTTCGGTAGAATGGATCACAGCAGATCTGTGTGAGACTGGCGATGACGATGGAGAGGTCACGACCTTCTTCTTCTGAAATCAGAAGTCTTCTGAATCCAGGGACGTGCGTCACTTACCCTGCAAAATAACAGATCTGTCCCTGTCGGCGATCCATCGAATCGTCTCGTAAGTCGTGTGAAGTGTCGATTTGACGAGTTGTAACCATCCTGTCCGTTGAACTTTCGACATCCAGCTGTGCTCTCGGGCCACGAATTGCTCGTAGGAATCTGAATTCAGAATACATTTTCAGAAAAAAACCAAGAATCCACAAACCAATTGCACACAACGACAACAAACTATCGAATGCCTTGCTGACATGAGAAACAAAGTCCGCGTCGAGTTTAATCGTATGCGGCCTTTCCGATAAGGGGTGACATCTGGCAATGCTGTCGAGCATCCTGATAGTAGGTGATTAGAGATATTAGCCGATAAAGAAGCACTCACTTCTCCATGATTTCAGGAGTGGCGATATTGTTTTCATGATCGGAGGAGATGAGCAGAGCGGCGTTTCCGTTGGCTCGAGACCACACCCAGATCGGAAGACGTCCTTGTTTGTAGTTCTGAAGTTGTCGTTCGACGTCGGATCGGCCGAGGAAGTTGGAGAGGACCACGTACATCGGATACCTGGAAAAGTGAGTTGAATCAAAGACCTGCATCCCATTGACCAACCCCTGCGCGGCATAGTTGAACCCTTCCTTGTGCAGCGCTCTGATTCCCCAATTCGCGGATGACTCGGTCTTCTGCTGACATCTCTGCAGTTCCGAATGCCACGCATCGTATCCATTATAAGGAACTGCAACAGTCTGTTATCACCTTATCACCCATATCAACCCACTCTTCGCCTTCTGTCCCCTCTCCTCCATCGCTGCGCCCACTTGAACCATTTTTTCGATCGGACCGCTCTTCGAAAAGAACAGAATCTGATTGGCGAGGTTCGTTCCGTTCTGAGATCTTCGCAGATCGACAGTCACGACTCGCATGTCTTTTAGAACCAATTTGATGATCGAGACAGTCTCCATACTCGACAAATTGTACTCCATTCGCTGGAACTTGTCCGGTTTTCCCTTGTTGCTGCCTGAAATTTATAGATTTGGAAAGCTGCGAATGCGCTCTTTCATACGAACTTTTCACAATGGCCACCTCCAATTTCGCAATCGCCGGCAACGGAACATCGTAGAAATCGTCGAAAAACTTGGATCTTTGAGGAAGATCTCTCTGAAAACGAGCATTTTCTGATTTCCCGTCTGATTTTTGAGCTTTTACCACTTTGGGAACCACGGGAATGAACCTCAATCGGACTTTTGTGCATATAATCTTTCCCTGTTCGGATTCGCCGAATTGCATCGAAAACGAGACATTTTCACATGAATAACTCTCGATTTCATCTGGAAAACACACAATGTTTATTTTGAATCTTCTATTATTGCCGTCCCGCGACGAGTCACCTGATGGGTCTCACCACGAAAATGGTTTTTGGCTGAAATACGGCTTCTGGACAAGGTTTTTCAACTTTTTCTGATGAAAATGAGTGAGATGACGTGAATTCAATCGTTTTCAACCAAATTTCAGCAGTTTCCACCGATTTTTAGCGAAAATGAGGTGTTTTTAGTAAAAAGCGGCAAAATACCTAAAAATGAATGTTTATGTACTGAAAATTGGTGGAAACTGCTGGAATTTAGCTGGAAATGGTTGAACACATGCCTTTGTACCCATTTTCATCAGAAAAAGTCAAAAAACCTTGTCCAGAAGCCGTTTTTCATGCAGAAACCATTTTCGTGGCGAGACCCGCCAGATGACTTGTCGCGGGTCGCCATTTTCTATGTATTACTTGGCAGTAATTCGATGAGTTTATTCCCGACGCATTCTGATGAAGTGGCCGATTCGAAGTGATTCGAGACGGCGATTTGGGGCTGAAAATGAGGGAATTTGTTGATGGAAGACCGGGGGAACCACCTGGGGAAGAACTAGCGGTTTATGGGGTTTAGGAGAGAATAGATTTCGGGAAATATCCTGTTTCATGTTTATCACAGTGAGGGATTGCGAAACAGTAGACTGTGAGCTGCACAATTTTTGTTTGCTTGTTCTATGGGTAAACTGAGTAAACTAACGCATCTTTCCGAACAATGACTCATTTCGTCTTCGTTAAATTAGTCATTATCAGTTTTATCACTTTTCCCATTATGGCATCATTGACAAGGGAATGTTTTTAGGTCACCGACTGGGAAAATTCTCAAAAATTCTTTAAATCGCCCTGATTATGCTCGATTTTTTGGAGATGGATGGCCACTCTTGACCTAGTTATGATGGCTGAAAGTGCTTTTCAGTACTGCAAAAACCAGTGCTAAAATCCATTTTTCTTCATTTTTCATTTTTCTCAGTGCTATTTTCAGTGCTGAAAAGCACTTTCAGCCATCATAACTAGGTCAAGAGTGGCCATCGGACTTCAAAATTTTTTTGGCGTGTTCAGAGCGATTTATAGGATTTTTCTATATTTTTTTGAGAATTTTCCAAGTCGGTGACCTAAAAACATTTCCTTGTGAGAAAAAAAGGTTTTTCAGAGGTGAATCATTTTTATCTCGTATCCAAATTCCCGATTTCCGTGATTTTCCCTACCTTTTTCTCACTGTCGTAATCCACAAAACTCGTGAAATTCGACATCACAACATCTAAAAACTTGCATTTTTCTCTTTCAAATCTCCCTTTTTTCTGTAATTTTTCCAAGAAAAAATCTCGATACAAGTGACAACGAACACACAGATTCGTACAATTGTTTCTCTAAAAAATATATTTTATTTCATGATTTTCACCAATTTCAATCACTTTTTGTTCGATTTGGTGGGAATCAAGTTATTAGGGGGGAAATTTGAAAATCGGACAATCAGTAAAAATCTAGAAATTATGCCGAAATTAAGAAAAAATCGATGAATTTTTACATGTTATGGGGCAAATTTTGAGCATTTCAGGGAGAGTTTCGTAATTGAAAAAAGTGAATTTTGCAAATAAAAATCAAGGGAAAAAACGAGAAAAAATGAGAGAAATGCGCAGAAAACCGTGTAGAATTGGGGGGTTTTTGATTGTTTGATTCCTAGAAAATGTGAGAAAAATTAGAAGAAATATGACAAAAATCTGAGAAAAAAGGAGAAAAATATAGGCAAATTGGGTCGATTATCGATTGAAAAATGGGGAGAAATTGACTAGAAATTCGAAGAAATTGGGGTATTTTCGATGTAGAATCACTGATGATCACACTGTGTTTCGGAGTTCTGATAGTCGTTGCGAGACCTGAAAAATCGGGAAATAACAGATTTTGCCATGAATTCGAGTGTTTGATCAGCTGGAAGTGACGTTGTTGATGAGTGACTAATAAATAATGATGGAACTGTCATATTTTTTTGAAAAAGGACAGATTTCGGGGGTGTTGAATGGCGAGAACCGGTTAGAAACCACTCGAGTGACCTTTCGACGGTTTTTCATACGAAATATTGAATAGAATCAATCGATTGGGCGGTTTATAGCTTGTGATAGCGTTTTTTCTCTTATCAATCTTATCAAACGATACCTGTCTGAAGGAGGGTCTATCCTGCGGCGCCAGAGCCCATGTCTCGTGCATCACTCTGAAAACTTCCGGCGGACATCCTTCCGGTGCTTCCATCCGATAGCCCCGTTCGATGTATCGGACCACGTCTTGGATCGGCTGAAAATGGATTCGATTCATGGAAAAGTCTGTTTAGATCCTTTTGAAGAACTTGGAACTTATTAGAAATTTGGGAAGAAGAGACGAGTAGAAGTGGGAAGAAAGGATAACCAGAAAGAGAGAAAAGTGTGAGAAAACTGAAATCCTGGGCGTTTGGGGAGAGTGGGAAAGGGAGAGGAGCACACGAGTCAGGCACACACAAAAAGTTAGAGCTGGTTGGTTTTTGAAGGATTTCTTAAAAGCCTGACAGTTCGATAGAGCGCGCTTTCACTCTGAATTCCCCTTCCTGATCCACCATCCCAAAACGAGAAATTAACTCAAAAAAGAGGAAGAGACAGTGAGAATAGAAGTGGGTAGGAACGGAATGCAAAGAATGCAAGTCTGACATACCGAACGACCATCGGCACCCTGAAAAATGGAAGGAAATGAGAAAAAGAACCCGAAACTATGATACGATTCCGAGAGAATAAGCCGGAGAGCGATTTGAAGCGGGAAGTGACAATTTCAAACGGACACTTACGATTCGTGGGTAGGGCACTCTTCCGAACGAGAAGATCTCCCAGAGCAGGATTCCAAATGACCAGACGTCAGATTTCGGGGAGAATTGCTGGAAAAGAGAAGATTTTTTTCTTTTCTATGCTACTTTTTGTACTTACACTATTCCTGAGTGCCTCTGGAGCCGTCCATTTGATCGGGAACTTTCCAGAAGCCGAGTCGTGCGAAGTACTGTTCGCCTTTTTCGCCAACCCGAAATCTGAGACTTTTGCGTTGAGACTCTCATCCAGAAGGACGTTTCGGGCGGCCAGATCTCGATGAACAATCTGTTTCGACTCCAGGTAGCACATGCCTTCGCAGATATCACTGAAACCGGAACATTCTGGGTTCAAAACGGCTTCTGAAGCACTCACATTGCAAACATCATCAGCTGCCTCCTTTCCAAAGCATGCCTGCCTCGAGATCTGAGCAAGTCGATCAGGTTTCCGTTGGCCATGTACTCAGTGATCATGTACACGTTCACATCGTCCAGGACCACTCCAACAAGCGTCACGAGGTTCGGATGGGCTAGTCCACTGAAAGAATCGAATAGCAAGTGCGCTCTACTGGAATCCAACTTACACCATGAACTTGGCCTCATCCAACAGAGAGTCGAGCATTCCATTGCCATGTCTCTTCGATACCTTCAGTGCGACTTTCCGATTCTTATAAGTCCCCAACCTGACGTCTCCGAACTCTCCGTGCCCGATCGTGTCGCCGACTTCAATGTCATTCGACGGGATGACCA
This sequence comes from Caenorhabditis becei, assembly GCA_900536315.3. Taxonomy (NCBI): domain Eukaryota; kingdom Metazoa; phylum Nematoda; class Chromadorea; order Rhabditida; family Rhabditidae; genus Caenorhabditis; species Caenorhabditis becei. The sequence goes on from LR539527.1 coordinate 33,049, forward strand.
GTCCAGCGTGTCGGAACACTGACGTCCGATCTTCCAGATCAACTGTGGAGGAAGATCCGAATGAAGAGGAGCCGTTGGAAGAGAACTGGGCTGTTTCGCAGAAGATCGGAGTGACGAGGCGGTGGCAGAGACCGTCGGCATCGCGTTTGTAGTGCTGGAAGAAGGTAAACCATTTTTAAATCAAGCCTCGACCCATCCACTGGTCAATACACTATCTATTTTGTTTCTTTTCTGTTCCTAAACATTTTACGGCCTTCTTTCATTGCCTGCGCTCTTTATCTCCCGACACCAATTGATAATTTGATAACCCTTTCGTCTCGCCCATACCGGTTTACGACGCGTCCGTTCCGTTCTTTAACGACTCACCGAGACCAACTGTGTCAGATTCGAAAAGTACTCCTCCTGGTCGCACGACAGCTGACCGCTCGACGACTGCGAGATCCGGTAGTGCTCGACTTTCGATTTGTGAGCCATGCACAGTGTGAAGTCTCCCGGGAAGTTGGTCGATTCGCGCACCAGGAACGTGCCGTCCGGCTTGCCGCGTAATAATCTAAAAACAAGAAGTTTCGGGCTGCTTTTCAATCAGAACACTCACTTTTCGGTCTGTTCTCTGCTAATCGATCCGTGGAACCATGGTTGATTATAGGCAGCCGAGGAGTGATGGGATGACGTGCTGGAGGCTGTTGAAGCTGCTCCTGGATCGTATCCGCCGGCCCGCATCCGGACTATCCCGTTTTCGTATGATTGACTTCTGAAAAATGACATTTTGGACAATAATGAGCTATTTTTGAGCGCATTCGTGTTGTTTTTCAAGTCATTGCCACTAAAACAATGAAATTGCTGACTCACCCTGCTCTTGCGACACAATCTGCGTGCACGAGTCCCTCCTCTTGATTCGAATTTCGAGCTCGATACCAGGCTGGGTCCTGAAACAACAAGAGTTTCAGAAAATGTTAAGCTTGATTTTCTCACCGTAGTTCCTCCGACAATCCTTACATGGTCGTCCTTCCTGAACACTGTGTCCCTCGTTGGCATTCCGTGTGAATAGAAAGACGGTGACACTGTCCGGGTGACAATTACGTCGTTTCCGGGCGACAAGAGATTCGCATTCAGAGAGTTCATCCTGGACTGGGACTGGATCGAGTGCGAGGAGCACGAGATGGGCAGGCTCGTCGGGAAGTGGTGGTTGTAGCTGTTGCCGTTGCTCATTTCTGCAAGAAAACACAGTTTATGTTGCTTTCAGGTAAGAATTCAGAGTGGAAATTCAATAAAACGTTCCGAAATTGCTTTTTGACTGACTGGTTCTGTCTTGTGAATTTCAATTGTTATGAAATCTAATATTTGTTTTATTCGAGTTATTTTAAATTGGGATTGACACCAAAACAAACAAAAAACGCCTAGAAATTACTTAAAGTCATTAAAAAACCTCTGGATTAAAATTGAATTTTGCAACTTCCTGTGTTCTCCCTAATTTTTGATTTTTATGGGAAAACTTTGAAAAAAACTTACTTGAAATACCATTCGCTATGAAATCTTCAATTATTCGTTCAATTTCAGCATTCGACACATCGCGTTCTCGCCAAAACTTGCTGAAAAACACATTTTCAATGCAAAGAAATTTGGGATAAATATTTCGAAAACAATTATATTAAAGGCACATGCCCAAATTGAGTTTGGGGTCTCGCAACGAAACTTCAAAATATTGCATGCGCCTTTAAATTTTAATACGGTATTGACACTCTTTTTTCGAAATTTTGCAAATTTGCAAGAGATTTTAAGAGATTTTATGATTTTTATGCGACTTCGATGGAAGTATACAATAATTTTCCTTATTTTTTCACAAAATCTGCATAAAAACCTTACGTTTTGTTCTGGCGCTCCTCAATCTCGTCGGTTGACGAAAAAGAGCTTGTCGGACTGCTGCTGCTTCCGCCCAACGAATGTGAGCGCTGAAAAATGGGCCAATTAGTCAAGAAAAGCGAGAAAACGAGCAAATGGACCCTTTCGAATGAGAATTTCTTCCATGTCTTTTCGGGAACTGGTGGCGGTTGACGGGGATGGAAATTGCGCTGATGAGAACGGCTTCGATGGTGAAATAGGGGAATCATGGGAGAAGTAATAATGTTTTGACAGGATGTTTTCGTGAGGAAGTGTTTAGTACTGCTCCAGCTAGTTGTCAGTTCTTTAGCGAGTAATTTGAGAGAAATGGGTGGTCACTAGAAGTCGCGGAGCTCAAATTACGCGGTCAACCCGTCTCGGTGGAGATTTCGTGAGAACTTTGAGCAATAACAAAAGTAAACTTTTAAAAATAGAAAAATAGAAAAATGGTCTGGTTCTGAGAACATTGAATTCCAGAAAGATCCAGAAAGATCAGTAGCCAGCAGAAAATCAATAAAATCAAGTGTAATTATCCAACAGCAAATGTGTCGGCCGGAACCCCATAAAAAAGGGCGGCTAATTGGCCGGTTCCGGATGATAATGAGTTGAAAATGAGGGGCCCTTTCGTTTCGAAAAAGTCGGAAGAAACGAAGAACAAGGTGATTTCGGTGGGTTGCTGGTAGTGGAGAGGCACTAAGAAACGGAAAGAGTACATGGAAGCGAGGAGACGCAGGATGGCAGACAGAGGAGTCTCACAACGAGAGAACACGCGGATCGCGGAGAAAGTGCCGCCAGATTACGGCAGTGTGTGTTGGAACGAACGAGAAGGAAAAGGAGGAGGAAGACGAACAAATATAAGAAGTCTTTTGGAATCGGAGGGCGACAGGTCGGCCATGGGACGGTATTATGCGCACGCGCATGATCCCTTTGCATTAATTGTTGTGTGAGACATCGGGCGGAGCATTTATTACAACTGGGGAGGATGGGGCGGAGGGTTAGATTAATGGGTCCTGTGGGTTTAAATGCCGAGGAGCCGGGAGCAAGTATGTGCAAATGTCCGAACATATGCCCCGGGGTAATTTTTGAGAAATGCGAACTCAAACTTTGAAGAAGTTAGTTTTGAGTAAAAGAAAGTGGAATATTCGAGAAACTTGCAGTTTTCCGAGTTTCGCATTCTCACGAGATTTGGGATTTTGTTTCGGAAAAAAAACAAAAAAGGGTTTGGAACAATCTCAATTCTTGTGCATTTTAAACGAGATTTGCCATTTCAGTGAAGTTAAAAGTAAAAAAGTTTTTTCAAAAAAACTTCCTGGTTAAAAAAGGTTAAAATCAAAGATTCTTCAGTTACAGTAAGATCAGATTTCACCAAAAGTACAAATCGTCAACTTCCTTCTTACAACCTTGGCCAAATGTCTAGCACTATCCGTTGTAAACTGTACTAGTAAATTGGTCAACACTATGAGTCAGAAGTGACTGAATTTATAGCAACAAATCGAAAAAACGGGAACATGATACGAGATGAATCGAACTGTCGAACAGATGAATCACTGTGATAAGAAGTAAAGTGGGTGAGGCCCTGGGATACACGAACCGGTTTCGACGGGTAAAAAATAGGGATGTTCGGGGAAAAAGTTATCATGATTTATCATTTTATCAGGTCTCGTACGTTTTCATTAAACATAATGTGTTGAAGTGTTAGCTGTGTATTCTTGCAAGAAACAACACTTTTGCAAGGCTCGGAACGGTCAAAAAGCAAAATGTTTCTGTTTCTTCCTGATATCGGAAAAGCGCGTTGCGAGCAAAGATTCGGAAGAGAGAGAGATCTGTGTGAACCGGGTGGAGTCGGGTGCTCGGATTTGTTTGAACATTGTTGTGTTTATCGATTGGAAACGAATGGGGGATAGTCTCTTTACGGAGGTGCTATAGTGGGGGCGAACGGCGCGAGAAAATGGCGAGGAGAAGCGTGGAAAAGGAGGTTAAGGAGGGATTAAAGGCACAGAAGTGGACGACGAGGTGGTCATTTTTGGATGGAGTTTTGAATTTGGGCAGAGCAGGGACTACAAGTTCTTTCAGGAATTCAGAAGCTTCAACTGAAAATCAATTCCTCTAGACACTTCATCAAGCCAACGAAGGGACACCTGTTGGCTAAAAATGTTCTTTTTCATTTTTCAGTTTCCAAAATTTCAGACGACGTCCCTCATCTGAATTCTGATGAATCAACACAGAAAATTTCTCGCGTATGTCTAGTCCACTGAGGTACAACATGTTCAAAGCTGAGCTCAAACGGACCATTTTGAGCCGAGTTATGATCAAAAGTCTGATGATATAAAAACTTTTGAGCGCTACTGTATTCCATGTTCCAAACGGACAAGAACATTTCTGGAACGGTTTCCAGGAAAGTGTTGCTCTGGAAAGAAAGATACTATCCATGCGACATTCTGAACATTGAGAATCGGACATTTTTTCAGAGATTCTTCAAAGAACACTTCCAGAACACATGGACTGTTTCTTACAACACCATCTGCTCATCCATCTTCTAAACTTTTACTTTTCCCGAAACATTTCCTAAAACCCCAACATCGCTGCGAGACCCTCCCTTTTCGCCCCTTTTCCCATCGCTGACCTTCCCTCCCCAACTGTCTTGTTTACTGCAAAACCTCTTCCACTGTTGCAATTCCTCGGCCACCGCCTAGTTGTCCTATTTTCCCATGAGACTTTTCTTTTTTATGGGAACTTTACAATTATTTAAATTATTTGTTTTTCTTGAATAAGGCATTAGAAATTTTCTCCCAAACCTTGAAGACAGTCTTCCAAAGTAAAACTTCATCGATTCTAAATATAATTCCAAGCGTGAATAAATTGAAGAGAGGCATGATTAAATGCAGAATAATTAGAGGCTCTTGCAGAATTCCTTTCGAGTAATTGGCTCAATTCACAAAGAATATTCTAGAGTGACCCCTTCATGAATATTCTGTCTTTCTCTGAAAATGAGTCAGAGTGTCTAGACGAGTGCTAATTCAAGCGGAACACAACATGGTGCATCGACTTACACTAGAACCTTCTAAAAGTCCCACTCTGACACCTCTGAAAATGTGGCTCCATCCCGTCTACTTCCCTTCATTACCCATTCCTTTCTTTCCCAAATAACAACTTCAATTTGACAACCATCCCTAACTTTTTATCAGATTGATAAAAAAATCGTATGATAAGCAGCAACCCTTTGCACAACTCTCCCTCTATGTTAGCTTTCAATTAGTCCCCCTATCACTTATTTCATCGAATACCCCATTTGAAGCACGGTACCTTTGAAAACAACAACAAAAACATGTTTTCTCCCCCCTTCGCCACCATAAAAATCGAAATCGGGCATAGAGAAGGCGCAAAAATTAATCGACCTTGAAACGGGGGAATACTCACGACGGGCGGTCTCCGAAGAGGTTTATGAATTCTAGATTCTGAATCCCTTCGAAAGTCTCCAGACTCCTACTGTACCTCGTCTTCGCCTGTCGTGTCAACAACTCTTCTCCCCGCTGCTCTATTCATTATTCATGGAGGGGCTCCGAGGGGACAAATTGAAGTTTGTCGCCTTTCGGACCCTTCCTGGCTCATTTTAGAGATGCTTCTCCTTGTAAGACACCAACGATCATTCGCCCCATTCATACTATTTTATGACACTCGCCGATTTGTATATTTATGAGTCGCTACGCAGTGAAATTGATACGTAGTGAGGCAGGAGAAAAGTCAATGGACCGTATAGTCGAATGGATCCGAAAGTGGCTGCGCTTTTTTTTATTCAAAAAAATGACTGAATGCAGCTAATTCTAGAAGACTATAAATGGACTTGAACGGATCTATATTTGGGTCTCACCACGACATTTTACCATTATGAAAATGAGGTTGCAACATGAAATATTCACATCCGGCCGGTCTTTTATTCTTTGTTCTGGGAATGTTCTAATGCACCATCTTTACTATTATTAAACGACAAATTCTGTGTGTATGTTTGTTCGTAAGTCTGTCCGTCCGCAGCGTTTTCTCAGCAACTACTCGACCATTTTCGTCGTTCTTTCGCAGGGAGGTCGGGAATTCTCCCCGGACGGTGCACGAGAATTTGATAAGGGATCCTTATTTTTCGAACCGGACAGGAGCGCAAACAGTCTTTTTTTGGACCCTCTTTCCGTGTTCATTTCTAAAAACGCCTATGTCGGCCACGTTCAATTTATGAATTTCACGCTTTTCAACGTGAAGGAATAAAAAACCGGAGCCGAAGGCGACGGTTTGAACCGCCGAAGGCGGAAAACCAGGCGGAGGAGACGGCGTGAGCCGTAGCCGCCCGCCTGGTGTTCATTAATTCATAAGATATTCTTGCAAGAACATGATGCAGTTCTTAGGAGTGATTCTGCAGAAAGCGTGGCGACCCAAGTTTTGTTAGACCTCAAAAAAAAGCATAAAAAGGGCATTTTTCGTGTAAAACGTGCGGAAATCGGTTGAAAAACCGATAAAAATGAGGAAAATTAGTGGTAACAGACAAAATTGATCTTTGTGCAACTACCGTACCCCGCTTTAAAGGCGCAGCACGTTTTGCCGTGAAAAAAAATGTTTCGCAATGCTTCCAACTCTATAACAAATCATCTGCTCCGCTTGCTTCTGAACATTGGATTCTGTTTCGTTGCACTTTTCCATTAAACCTATATCCTATTATTCTCCCCTATTTCATCATCCAACAGGAAATGAATGCTCATTGCTCCCGCACTGGGCCGTGGGTACAGTAGTCCCCGCCGCCAAGTTCCAAGAATCAGCAGCAACAGGTGTCAAAAGAACCGCGATCCGTAATCAATCAAAATATTGTCGTCTTCTCATTCAACAAAAAAACTTTCCATCATCATCATCATTTTCTTTGTGTTATCGCGTTCGTCCCCATTCTGTTTGTAACATATATCTCCTCTTTGCGACAGAAACTTCGACCTTTTCACATTTTGGTCGTTGATTTGAGAGAGGTGTCGCCTGATATCCGATTGATTGTAATGATAAGAGAAGAGGAGATAAATATTACAATGGAAACAGATAAATCTACTGGAAGACGGATGTTTCGCCGGTTTGCACTTTTCGAGAAATTGAAAACGGTTTAGTTTGACCTGGATTACTGTTGCTGAAAAGTATGAGAGTTCATCGGGTAGATTTACGGAGTTGCGACTCTCGCAACGAGCGAAAGTTTTTCGGCGCAAAACGTGCTGCGCCTTTAAAGCGGGGTACGGTAGTTGCGCAACAATTAATTTTGTCTTTTTCCACTCATTTTCCTCATTTTCATCGGTTTTTCAACCGATTTTCGCATTTTTTGTCGGAAATTGAACAAAACGGGTATTTTTTGTGTAAAAATAGAAAAAAATCTATTGAAAACCTATGAAAATCAGGAAAATGAGTGTAAGCAACTACCGTACCCCGCTTTAAAGGCGCAGCACGTTTTGCGCCAAAAAATTTCGTTCGTTGCGAGAGTCGCAACTCCGTAAATCTACCCGATGAACTTTTGAGTTGCAACGATAATACGGCGGTTAATGAGCTCTTTCTCTGATCCTTCAGGGAAATCTGTAGTGAGGCTTCTCATTATCTATTTGGAGATGTTTGTTCCAATGCTTCTATCAGGAAGTGCGCTCCATTGAGAATTTAGGAAATGACATTGTAGCATCTGCCTCTAATCCTACTCCAGATGACGTTTCTCCTCCAGGGCATCACTACTTTTTACTCTTTCGCCTCCAAATCCAGGCTGGGCCGGATCATTCCGAGCAAAGCCTTGCTCTCAACTGAACAACATCAATCTGAAACGCCAAGGGAAATCAGGCCCGCAATCCCTCGACAATCACCTGTTTTCAAAGCATTTCCATCCAAAAACCTCTCAACCAAACCTTGACCAATGCTTCTCCTGACCCGTTCCCTCCAATAAATCTTCCGATGCAACATTTCTCTCCTCCTCCTCCTCACCCAATTTTCCCATCCTTTATCGCTTTCTCATCGTCTTCTCATTCATCATCTCTCCGCTTCTACTCCCCTTCCCCATTTCAAATGTTTTCAGATCCGTCTGCAATTTGTCGTCAACTCTGATGTAGTTTAACCCTGACAAGTGAGAATTGCGAAAAAAAAGTGAAAACTGGCGGAGAACCCTAGATCTGCCCCGGCGAGTCGAAATTCGATATCTTTTTTTGTTCCCAAAGTCAACAAACTTGTTGATGTATTTGTTCGATGGGTGGTGCCGTCAGAAACCTACAGTAACCCGAAACATGTTCCAACAAACAGCTACAGTAACCTTATCAAAAGAAAAAAGATTAGGATTAGCTTATCATTCCTTCTCTTAATCCTTATCCGACGCAACTCTTCGCTTCGATTGCGTCACCCACCGTAGTCCGAAAACTAGTTTTGGTTTCGAACACTTGAAAGAAAATCGAATTATATAGTTACCAGTGTGGTTGTTGGTCTGAGAATGGACAAAGTTCGCTCAAGTGTTCGACCGGTTCGAAACGCCCTTGAGACACAATACGTGATTTTGCGTAGGGTCTGGTGTTACTGTAGTGATAAGGATGCCCTTCAAAACAGCTCTGTTCAACCGATGGCTTCTGAAGTGACCCTCGAAGATTCAGATGAGGAACGGGAACGTCATCTAGAGAATCGTCCTCTCATTCCAAGTGCCCTCTCTCTCCTCATCTCATCCTCTTCGCGGGAATTCGAAATGAAGCTGAAATTGGCAGATGGATGAGCCCCTCATTGCTCTTTGCTCAGCCATTTTTTGGGCTGCATGCAATTCCAACGAAGATGCCAGAGGGAGCTCTTCGTGTTTTTTAATAAAATGGGCCGAGGGAATGGCATTTTCCAATTACTCGTTTGCACCTGTCCTTCTAGAGGGATATTGGAAATTCCAAAGTTTCTGCAAATATTCGTATTATTGTTTTTCATTTGAAATGCGAATATGCGAGTCCATTACGCACTTCAAATAAAAAGTATAATAGAATTCCTTTTTTTTCATTAGTGAACCCAGAGATCCTTATCCTTATCAACAAGTTATCAGTGACTAATTCGAGTCCATTTCGGTTCAACAACTCTCCTCCGAACTGATCTTTGTCACAAAGAGAGCCGTACATTCGCCCTGCTGATAGGACATTTCTCCCAGAGATCATTTCCTATTTAGGCCACGCCCCTTTTCTCTCGAAGCCCCGCCCCTTATTATTGAGGACTCTCTCCTCGGAGAATGCCACTTTCAGAAGGGAAGCGAGTCTTGTCCCTCCTCTCCTCAACAATTCCCTCTCTGTATGTCTGCGCCCTCCGCTCCCCGCACACTCTCTCGTCGCCGTCCTCTCGGCAACTTTTTGCAAACTCTCCCGCAGCGCCGCCGATGATTTGTTGCTTATTTTCTCCCATTTTATTTTTTCCCTTCGAGACCCAATTGTTATCACTTTTTCTTGTTGTTCTGAACCTGAGAAAATCCGCGGACACTCATGGGAAAATCGGCGAGAAGCGGCGGGGAATCGGGTGCAATTTGGGTTCGACCCCTGGAAAATCTATTTTCGCTCGGCCGTCAACCCGACCACAAATGAAGGCAATTTGGACGAAGACATCAAAGTACAAGTTTTCGGGGGCAAATTTTGGGAAAAATAAGAGAAATAGAGGGAAATTTGAAAAAAAGGAAAAAAATATCCTACTCGGACTTTGACCCTTTCTGCTTATTTTTCGTGTTCCGTCTCTTCTTTTCCTCCGAATTTCTTCCATTCTCGTCTACTGATAATCATCTATAATCAGTGTCTAACCAACCTCTCTAAACCAAAAAATTAATCCTCCGCCCGTCGGAACGAGTGCAAAAACCGAAATGATAAGGCGCGAGTTCTCCTTCCACGTCATCAGTTTTATGTTCTGGAAGAGGAAAAACTTATCATTTTGATGACTGAGTGAGAAAAAAGAACTTGGGTCATAAACTGCTATCACTACTTTCGTATTGATCATAAAATTGTTGTTTTCGGGTTACTGTACCAAGTGCACTTTGGTCGAAACGCGAGAGTGTTGGCTCAGCTTTGTGTGATCCGATCAACGAACATTCATTTCTTTTTTGCAATATTGCATGATGAAATATGAAATAGGCAATATTCGGGGGGAATAATTGGGATATAGGTTGGATGGAAAAGTGCAACGAAACAGAATCCAATGTTCACGAGCAAGAAGATATCGGAAGATCGGAAGATCGGAAGATCAGAAGATCATCCAGAGGTTGATCAGACGAGAGTTTATCACTGATATAGGTGTCAAATTTCAAATTCCCTATCCTATAGTTTGCAACCTCACACAGAACAGCTTCACCAATGTCAACTTTGTTTATTATCGTTGCAACTCACACGGGGTGTCGAAATTTAAATCGCGCGTTTTTCGCGCGCTTTCGGAGTGTATGAACTACCATAAGGCGCCGGTGTCGATTTACGGGGAGTTCGTGTACTTCTCTCGGAAAACATAATTTTTTTTAGAATTTCGACGAAAAAACACGGTTTTTCCGGGAAAAAACGATCAGTTTAAGGAAATAACAATAAAATACAATCAATAATGTTGTCCTACACTAGTTTTACAGGCAATAAACGCATTTACAGCTGATCGACAGCCAAAAATCAAAAATAAAAGGTTCGTTGAGTTTCCCTTGATTTTTTGCCGATTACTAGTGAAAATTATATATTATCCAACAGGAACAGCTATTTTCTTCACAAATCGAGTGTTTCTCAACGAAAATTATTCAAAATGTCGTATTTTCGGATTTTTTCGTCTCGGAAAATGTATTTCTTCAAGTTACTTGCTGAAAATTATCAATTTTGTGAAGAAAACATGTTAATCTATTACATTCTAGCATAATTTAAACGTTTATCGGCAAAAAACGAAGGAAAAAACAACAAACCTCTTGGTTTTTAATTTTTCGCTGTCGCCCAGCTGAAAATTCAATTATTGGCTGTAAAACTCACATTTAATTGTCGTTTTAGACTCTAATTGTTGTTTTCCTTCCATATTTCTCGATTTTTCCATCCAAAATGACGTTTTTTCACGAAAATCGGTGAAAATCCGCACTTATCTTGAGATTTTGCAATCGCCGCCGTAAATATCCCCCGTAAATCGTGTTAACGACCTTATGGTAGCAGTCGTTTTTCGCTTGCGTATTGTGCGTTCGCACGCATACACTCGAGCGAAACACGCTCCTAAAGCGCGCGAAAAAAGCGCGATTTGAATTCTACACCCCGTGACTCAAAAGGTTATCGCAACGAACGAAAGTTTTTTGGCGCAAAATGTGCTGCGCCTTTAAAGCGAGGTACGGTAGTTGCGCATAAATTAATTTTGTCTTTTTTCCCCATTTTCATCGATTTTTCAGCCGATTTTCGCATTTTTTACATGAAAAAAAACCTAAAAAGGGTATTTTTTGTAAAAATAGCGGAAATCGGTTGAAAAATCGATGAAAATGAGTAAAATCAGTGGATAAAGACGAAATTAACTGACGCGAAAACTACCGTACCCCGCTTTAAAGGCGCAGCACGAGTTGCACCAAAAAACTTTCGTTCGTTGCGGGATTCTCAACTCCGTAAATCAACCCGATGAACTTTTGAGTTGCAACGATAATACGCATCTATTTCAGTCGTTTCCGTAAGTCCAAAGTATGCCCGTATTAGCCGGAATTTCGGTGTTTAGCTCTCTTTTTTCCAGCTGCTCCAAGCACTCTGACTAATAACATTTCCTATTCTGGCTCCATTTCCAACTTCAGTTTTGAGTCACAGATTGAGTTAGGAGTTGTGCTCCGTTTGCAACTACAGTAACCCAACCAGGAACTCCCTCTTCAAAGAAACACTCTCCGAAAATAAACTGCAGCAGAAGCTCTAATCCTTCCACTTTGTCATAATCCTGAAAATCTCAAAAATCCCTATGAAAATAGACAATTCTGATCTTTTGCACTCGGGGAAATTGCGAGGAAATTGTTTATTATAAATTTATGAAATGTTCAAATTTCAAAGTGTTTTGGTGTTTGATCCCTGCAGAACCAGTCATTCTTTATGACTTAAGCCTGAATAGAACTGGGACTTTTTACGAGCACTGGATTAGTGATTTTGACTTTTGTTACAGTACCCTCGCAGGCAAAGTGTCCTTTTCTCTTGGTTAATTAGTGGCTTTGTCGTCGTCTTCTTCGTCTTCTTTTTCTCTTTGTGACGCATCTCTTTTGCCCTTTCAAGTGGAATTATGTATCGAGTGGAAAGCGGGTTTAGTGGCCTTCTTGGGTGGTCTTGAAACGAAATTGAAAGGGGTACGGTAGTTGAGACGACTTCAGAATACTAATGAAACAGTGAGGAAGCTTGTGGGAGGAGCTGAACAGCTCCAAGTTTTAGTGGGCTCATCTGAATCTTGAAGCTTATACCTAGAAATTTCTGAGCACGTTCTTGAGCTTCTCGACTTCCTTGTATTCAAATCTGAGCTTAGAAAAGCAAATTTGAGCAAATTTGTGCTCATTCAAAGCCAGAAGGCGTTTGGTTTTGTCTGATTTTGCTTTTTCAGTCGACGTGCCTCATCTGAATCCTTTAGAATAGCACTGAGAGTTCAGAAGATGATTCTAAAGAATCTTGACCATGTCGTTGTCAAATCTGAGCTCAAACTGACTGTTCTTAACCAAGTAGGCATTCAGATGAACTTCTGAACTTCTAGAAGGCGTACTTCATCTGAATCCTTCAGAATCACTTGTGGATATTCAAACTCTATTCGAAAGCGCTTCCAGCCTTGCTCTGCTCCCCCCGACCTTTGCCCCCTCTCCATTCCAATGTCCCCCAACAGTCTCTACAGTACCCTTCCCCCTTTCCTTATCACTTATCATTCCCCTCCCCTCTGTCGCCGGCTCAATCACGAGACCTCCTCCGCTCTGCAACCGTCCCATGCATCCTTTGTCCCGGAGCCAGCCTATTTTGCTGCTTATCAGTCGCCTTATCACTCGAGTGATTTGTGCTGATTCTTCTGATTCCTTGAACACTCTTCTCGCCATTTCTCCCCGTCGCCTGCTCTAGTTCTACGTGAAAATCGTCAGGTTAGTTGTTCGGAAAACAAACAAAAGATGGCCAAAAAAGGCGAGAAAACCTTGAACAATCCGTTGAAATCGCTGACAAACATTTGTGTGTTTGCCCTGAAACACGGCCGCCTCTGTTTACCATTCTACCATTTCCTTTCCTGGAAACTTTGATCCAAAAAGCAAAATGTTATCAATGTGTTCGTCGTGGCAAACCCTCTGGGGAACTGTGTCTAGAGTTTAGTCACACAGTCTTTGGTTATTCTTTCTCCGAAAAATGGTGCCATTCGAGAACGTTTCTCTTATTATTAGAACGTCTTGTAGTCAAGGTATGTTTGATTCAAAACACAATCAGTCTTATCAGCAGTTTGGACCGAGATGTCAATCAGAATCATGACGCAAAGGAGTATGGTAAGAGCAGATTGGGGGCTCAAAATAGGGAGGGAAAAGGGGCTGATTAGAGCACGGATTGGAGCACAAATTGGTTAAAAATAGAAGAATAGAGCTGAAATCAAGCAGGTGAAGTTTTCAGTGACAGGGGGATTCAGGCCCAGCGCGCTAAGCTTGAAGCTGATCATTTCAGTGTAGGGTTGGCTAGATTCAGATGAGGAGCTTTATCTGAATCGGCTTCTGAATGGAGCATGATTTGGCTCAGCTTCTAACAGGCTCTAAGCTTCAACCTTTTCGGGATTCAAATGACCCACGTTGTTTCCCAAACATAGGGTCTCACGAGGGAGGTGTGTAGGGTCACCTAGATAGATTTGGTTCAAACTTGGTTGGAGGATGGCTTAGGGTAGGAGGATGGGACCGCAATAGTCGGAATCTAAGATGATTTTGATGGGATACTTGTCTGGAGGCCGCTACATGCAGAAAAGATCGCTCAGAACCCAGTTTTAGGCTTGAAATCCCCACTGGTTGCTTTTCACGTGAAAAATTACTCATTTCAAATGCCTACTAGTCCTAAAAATTGGGTTATGAGCATGTAGCGGCCTTCAGACAAGTTTCCCATCAAAATCCTTTTGGATTCCGACTATTGGGGTCCTAAGCCACCCTCTTTCCAAGTTTGAGCCAAATCTATCTAGGTGACCCTACGCACCTTCCCTGTCAAACGAGAAGCATCATCTGAATCTTTCTTTTGGGTGGAGCATGGGATTCAGATGACCTAAGAAAAAGTTCCTCGTGAACCAAAGGATCCCGGGGCTACAGTACTCTCCCATTCCGACCTTTGCTCCACTCGGCCCATCTCCTCATCAATCTTGCCCTTCCTCAAGGGATCTTCGCACTCGTTCCGAATCATCATCTTTGAACCGCTGCCGCTCTCTCTTCTCTTCTTTTGCTTTTCTCCGGCTGTCCGCTCCTCCGATTTATCATTATTTCGACCGCTCCTGTCCGAGAGAAACGAGCAGAGACGTGCCGAAGCTCACAGAGAAACAGAGTTATTCTATTTTGATACTTGTTCTTCTCTCTCTCTTTTTTCGGATTCTCTATTCTGAACTTGTCAATTTGTCCTATTTGTTGTACACACAAAATTGGACGAAATTGGCGTTATTTTGTAATAAATAATTGCTCTCCGCCCGTCTCTTTTTCTCTCATTTTCCTCCTTCAAAAGACCTGTTTCCTTCTCTCATTCATTCCGATTCTCCATTTCAATTTCACCAACACACACTGGTATTTTTGCAGGTCATTGTGTCATTTTGTCATTTTCCTCGCCGAAACGACATGAGAGGCAAGGGACAAAGAGACTTTATGCAAATGGCATTCGATTACGGTATTCTCAAAGACTCTGGATGACGGATCCGAGGGAGTTGGGTTACTGTAGAAGGTCTAATTCACTAGGTGAACCAAAAGCTTGAAGGCTCAGCTTCACTCAGCTCATTTCGCTCTTCATGTTGTTGTTGTTGTTTGCTCCTTCGCCTCTGTTGACAATTCTCTCAGGGCGGTCTGTGCAAAACTTCCTTGTCCCTTCCACTTCGATTATCTTTTGTCTGATTCTGTTTTTCCGTTCTCTGTTTTTGAGATCGGGGACACTTGCACCGAGTGCATCGTGCACTGGGTTCAAGTCGTTGATCTCACAAGGGAGGTATGTGGGGTGACACAGATGGATTTGGCTGAAACTTGGCAGAAGGGTGGGTAACGGTCCCAATATCTGAGATCCGAGAGCTCTTCCAAGGGATAAGCTTCTGGTGACAGCTACATATAGAAAATTGCGCTCAGAGACTAGTTTTTGGGCCGAATTTCCCGTTGAAATGAGTAATTTTCACGTAAAATGCTATCAATGAAGATTTCAAGTCTAAAAACTGGCATCTGAGCGCCCTTTTTTGCATGTGGCTGTTATCAGAAGCTTATCCTATAGAAAAGCTCTCGGATTCCGACTACTGGGGTCGTTACCTACCCTTCTGCAAAGTTTCAGCCAAATCTATCTGTGCCGCCCCACACACTTCCCTAGTCAGGTATTCGAGAGAGGATTCTGGAGTTCTAGACACCCAGGTGCTTGATTTGGGATGTCTCAGGCAGTTCCTACATGTATTCCTTCATTGTGAATCCTGAAGGAAACTTCTAGAATCCAGGAACATCTTCCAGTCGGAAGCCCACCCATTCTTCTCACAAGTATCGCTGGAAACTCGAGATTCTGTTGTTCGGAATGCCCAAAAGATTCTGAATATATCTGAATATCAAGTTACAGTAATAAATAAATAAACAAGCCGTCCGTCGCCCGTATTTGTTCTCTGGCTCCGCCCCTTTTATGGTATAGAGAAGGGATTGTTTATTTGCAAACGAATTGGGGACAGGGCCAGCGCCTCTCTCCCTCTCTCTCCCTATGTCCAGACAGTCTGTCTGCTTCTCCTGTGCTCCCGGAGCCAGCCCAAAGAGCACAGTGTTTGCTCTCTTGCTCCTGGAGCCTACCCGGTGCTGGTCTGGTCATGGAACCGACTGGAACACTGCTGAACGGAGCATTTGGTTGGAGCCGGTAGGTCTGATAGAGCAAAGTGAGCAAATTTACTTATCTTTTTGTGGTTTTTGGTTTGGGAAAGAGGAGGGAGGAGAGTGGTTTAGGTTACGGGGCTCTCTTGTCAATCATCTATTTACAATCATCATTGGAAGGTGAGTAATGGAAAAAGAGTACGGTAGCCTGTTCTGGAATGTTCTTTCGAAACTTCAAGCCGATTACTACTCCTTATCACCAAATGTGAAAGGAAATTTCAAAACTTCTCATCATTTCTTTTTCTCTGAAACTTTCCTCAACGTTTCACAACTCTGCCTATTTAAGCTGACGTTCCTGTAGTTCCTTTATCAGCAAGTGCGCTCCAATTTTCCCAATTCCAAAGATCACTTGCATTGTTTGCAGTTCCGCGTTCAATTGTTCGTTTCGACTCGTTCAACCAATACTTTGTAAACCACCCAAAGTTAGCTTCAAACATTGTTCGGGAATAGATCCGATGGTATTATAGCCGTGGGTCTCGCCACGAAAATGGTTTCTCGTTGAAATACGGCTTCTTGTGGACGGAGTTTTGGCAGTTTTTCTAATGAAAATGGGTACAAAGACTCATTTCCAGCCAAATTCCAGCAGTTTTCACCAATTTTCAGTACAAAAACATTATTTTTTGGGTATTTTGCCGGTTTTTACCAAAAACACCTCATTTTCACTAAAAATCGGTGAAAAGTGCTGGAATTTGGTTGGAAATGGTTGAAGACATGCCTTTGTACCCATTTTCAACAGAAAAAGCCAGAAACCTTGTCCAGAAGCCGTACTTCAGTCAGAAACCATTTTCGTGGCGAGACCCATCAGGTGACTCGACAATAATAGAACTGTTCACGAATTCTGAATGTTCCTGCAATCTCTGATCGCTTCATCCCAAAAGAACCATGAGCCAATAAATCGTTGTCCCAGCCAGTGTCCGAGCCGCCTAACAAAACAAAGGCATCTCCTCCTGCTCAGCGAGAGAATAAACGAGTTGCCATAAATCAGTGTCCCACTGATGCGTCTTCCGAAGCGTTCCATCTTCCTCTCCGAACCATTGAGCACCGCCGCCAAACCGCAAACAAATGTACGTGTTTTCGCGGCTTAGCCTATCAGTGCCAGCAATCTCGCCTCCTTTTCCCCCGCTTTTTTTCGCCCCGTTTCTTGAAAATGTTGCTTCTTCTTTCCTCTTCTATACACTTTTCCGGCTCTTTTTGCTCTTTTCGGGCCACTGGTCAAACATCTCGATGGTGTTTGTGTTTTGGCAGTTTTACAGTTTTACAGCCTGTTTGTAATGGCTATTTCCGAAGTGTTCGTTCCATTTTTTGGTTGTTAGAACGAGACAAACAGTTGAAGACAAACAGGACGAGTGGCTGATCTTTGGATTTGACAACTTTCTCCAGAAACTTCAGAGTTCCATCAAAACCAAAAGTCATTGAACTTCCAAAGTTCTGCCGAATGCCTTCTGTCCCCTTTAGAATCCTTCAGCTCATGTCTGTCTCCAATCTGAAATCGCACGTATCTGCTCCAGCCACTGAACTGCCCTAATGTTATTAGTGCTTGCGAACATTTTTCCCCGCCTGCCCTGTCTCAATAGAGCTCAGAGACGCAGACCCCCCATTGAAAACTCTGCTGAAACAGCGACCCCCGTAACTGTAATGTTTCAGCCTTTCGACCAAAGTGTCTTCAGATCTTTGTCTCAAAGTTTCCCTCAGTTTCTAGAAACCAGCCTCGCGCCGGCCTTCTTATGTCATTTTCACACTGCCATCAATCATTTTCACTCCCCTCCTCCTCATCTCCAAATCGATTCCCCCCGCATTTCGGTTTGGCCGGTTCGCTTGATCTCCATCTTCGGCCTCTCTACCTTTTTTCATAATCTGATCGAAGATTGGCCTTTTAGATACTTTTTGCATTCTTGCAGTCTGTGTATAAACACTCTGATTGTCGTCTCTTCCGATGATTCACTCTGATGACGTGGCATTACTTATTCTTCTTCTTCTTCTTTCTATTGTCTCTCTCTTTTTTCCGTTTCAACTATACTTTTCTCAACTTTGTCTCATTTCAGAAACGGGTCGCGAACAGTTAACCACACTTACCTAGGGATGAGCACCAATGTCACCAAGAATAACACCACGAAGAAAAAGTCCAAGGTCGATTGGCTCAACTTTGATCCGATTCCGGAGATTGACAGGTGAGCGGAAGCAGAAAGCCTCGAGTATCTGATCTTCTGAATTCCAGACTCTTCATCTACACATGCAGTCATCCGAAGCTTCACATCCACATGACGGGAAGCTACGGTATGATGTTCGAAGACACCAGTGACATACCGTATGCCAACCGTCACTACCTCGCCATCATGGCCGCTTCCCGTCACAGATGCCTCTCGCTGATGGACGTGCATCGTCGCCAATTCATAATCAAAGGAGGCAAAAAGATCTGGCTTCTGGGTATCGACTGGTCGCAGATGAAGTACAGAAAGATCGACTATCTGAACCGTATGCTGGCCCATAGACCGTGGATGATCCACTGGAAGAACCTCGCTGTGAACTTCGCGAGAGGCTCGCCGGACGGCGGCGAGATCTTCTTCTCGGTTGGTGACCTGCATCACGCCGTCGGAGTCATGTCGATGACCCATGCGATGTGCTCCGTCGTCTGCTGCCTTGGTCTCGAACGTCGTATCTTCCTGACACAAGCTGAGATTGACTTCTTGAACATTGATGATGTCGCCTACTGGGAGTCCAGAGTGAAGAAATACTTCCAAGAGGTCCAGGGTCGAGAGCCGACTGAAATCGAAGAGATGATCGAGGAGATGAAGAAGACGGACTTGGGACTTGTCAGACCGCCCGCGAAGATGTGCAAGATGACCACGGAGACGATCGATTCGCTGATCAAGGCCCCGGCCGGAACCTACAGTACCCACCGTAAGAACTACTCGCCGGCTCTGCTGCTCGGAAACATTGACGAGAACGGAGAGGATCTTCTGGAGAAGGAGCCAAAGTGTGACTATCCGATCTACTCGCACCACCGTACCTTCGGATACATTGACTTCAAGAAGCGTCCGGAACAAGACATTCCTCCGTTCCGTGTCGAGGAGTTCGACTGGGACGATGCGCACAACTCGATGGTCGAGTACACCGACACTCTGACTTCCCGCCTCGATCGCATGTTCCAGCGTATCCGCTACCTCACCTCCAACGGATCCAACTCTTCCAACTCTTCCGGAGACGACGGCGAAATCGACCTTGCTTCGTTCCGCGAAGCCATCTGGAACTACACTCAAGGCCTCTACGGCGTCAGAATCGACGACTACGACTACTCGAAGATCAACAAAGTGCTCGACAAGGGAACCAAGAACTTCATCAAACTCGTCGCCTGCTTCCCCCATAAACTGACCACCGAGTTCACAAGAGCTCTGCCCGGATTCAGAGATTCCGAGAAGGTTGGTGATTGTGTAACTGCGCTCCAATGCAAATTCCTTGTTGTTTCCAGATCCACGTGGTCATGATGGTTGCAATGGCCCGTTTCCAAGCCACAATGTTCCATTACACACGTGCCGCCTGCAACTACAACGTCATGATAATGTCCCGCAAAGGATGGAGAAGACCACTCGACTAATCCAAATTCCTTCTCGAAAACCTCCCGAATCAATGCTTTTCCCTTCTTTTCAAAACTTTTCCTTCACATTCTTTACCCTTTTTTCTTCACTTTTCCCATTCGCTAGTAGTTACTGTGCACTAGAGCGCACTTCTGTTTTTTCTTTTTCCCCCGATTTGTTGATATACCGAATTCCGCGAGCTTTTCCTGAATTTCTTGAACCGCCAAACCAAAATCATATAATAACCCCAAAAAAATCACAAAATTTGAAAAATGTCACAAAAAATTTGAATTCCTTTCTTTTTCTGCATAATATCCCAATTTTCACCCAATTTTCTCGATTTTTCTCTCATATTCTATATTATTTTCACAAAAATTGTTCAAAAAAAGTTGCATTTTCTGTCCTCTTTTTCGGCCCATTTACCCTCCTTTTTCTTCCCATCATTGTACCGGTTTTCGCGAATTCGTGCGCTTTCCATTTCGCGAAATGTGCACGAATTCGAGCAGGGATTTAGTTGTGAAACCACACACTTTTCTTCGATTTTCCATCGATTTCTTCCAGAATTTCCGTATTTTCGTGTCGAGTAGAAACCCCACTTTCCGATCGCTTTATCTCGTAATTTCTCACTAGATTTTTTTCTTTTCGCATATTATTTTTCTCCAACAATCGATATATTCCTAACTACCCATTTTCTTGTTCCGAACCTATTACAATAACTTATATTCCCTTTCTCCAATTCACAATATTACTCGCTGAATAATCCACAATCATCATAGATTTTTCTTATATTCCTCCAGCTGGCTTTTGATTGTAAAATTCAGCTTTTTCATTTTGCAAGTTCTTTTGTATTCAAATTCAAGAAATTAATCAATAAAGTAGTGAGCAGAAAAATTTGTGACAATTGGATAATTTAAGAGAGTTGGAAGCCAAGAGATACTGAAGACAACGTTCGTGTTTTGAATTCCCGCCGCTGCTGGCCGTGGCCGTCAACAGTGAGATTCCTAGGCCATATCAAAGATTTGCCTAATTTTGAATATTTTTCGGCCTTTTTTCAACGTTTTCTCCCGGATCTCGGTCGATTTTCATCAAATTCGATTGGAATATCCACTGAAGAACGCTTGGCAATGTAAGTTTTTGCTTGAAAACGTTAAAAACCGTCATAATTCCTCGAAATTCTCTGAAAAATTAAGAACACCCCAAATTGTTGCGAGTAGTAAGAAAACCATTAATGTTTAACATGCTGAATTTATTCAGGTGCAAGAAATTCCATTAAACATCAATCAAATCACATCCGTCTTCAAAAAAGTCATAATTTAAACAAAAATGATGAAAAATCAGGGCTTCTGGGCTAAAATGCGGGTTTAAAGTGTGGAACTGGGTATTAAAGAAGTAATCAATAAGATGAATAGAGGTCTTTTGTCAAAAAGCCAACAATTGTGCGCGAAAAGGTGTTTCCTGCCACAATTAAAACCATTTTTATTGAGTTTTTGTTTGCGTGAATGAAAAATGAACGAAAATTGTAAGAGAGTAGATGTCTTCCGAAGAGGAAATGACGACCACGCCCTCCAGATGACGGGGGAGGGGGATTCATAAAAAATGGCTTATTGGAATTGGTTGCGGGCACGGAGATCGGCCAGGACCTCTTCTGGGTTGACTCCGAGACGTTCTCCGGCACGGAGCACCTCGGCGAGACGGGCTTCGATCGCGTGGAGCACTGAAATGTTATGCGTTTCGGTTATTGACGTTCTGCAATAATCAAGAGCACATTCCGCAGTTTCTCTCTAAATTCCCTTCGGGTTCGTTGCGAAACCATCACTTCCGGTACGATTCACTCGGGCCCAACTAATTTCGCAATACAAAACGTGCTCATTTGACCTAGTTGTTTCCCTCTGAAATTGTTTGCATTCCTTCGCGAAGAGACCTCTCCACTCTCCCCTCTATCAGTCATAATCACTAAAATTTCGCATAAAAATCGACTACTTTTCCTCCCTCACAACCTCTCCTTCACCCACACTCTTCCATCACAAATTGAATGTTCAGCCACACTTTTTTGAGTTGAAATTGATAAGAAATGACGCAGATTGAGTGTATACCCATTCCGGGTTGTTAAAAATCGGTTGAAATTGCCAAATTATCAACTAACAAACAGGAGAAAAAACAAAAATATGAGAGTCGTGTGACGTGTTTGGGTCTCGAAGCGAAAACTACTCACGTGGTGCTCTGGAGTCGTCGTTCAGGGAAGATCTCTTCATCGGCTGCCAGGCGACCATTCTCTTTTGCGGCACGAATCCGAGGAACGTGTCCTTCTCAGCTGGAGCTTGTTGCTGAAAGGCTCTTCTCTCTTTTGGATCCCGCCACGAAAACCTACCTCTACTCCGTTCTCCTTTTCGATGTTGTAAAGCTGCTCCTGAAGAGCACGCAGTTTCTCCTCAAGTCCCGGCGACGCTGGGGCAGCTGAAAAAGTTCTTTCATCCTTTGACGCCTTCAGAAAACGTTCTTTTTTCCTTCTGTCTATAGCTCTTTGCTCTCAAGTAGGTCACTGGTAATAGGATTTCAAGGAGGTTTCCGTTGTGTCTATGACACGGAATAGTCTAGAGAAGTGAGGATTCTCACGAAAGTTGTATATGGGTCTCAACACGAAAAGATGATTTTGATCTGTAAATTATCAGTAGTCATCACTATTTGTCATTGATCTTATCAATGTAATCCTGTCAAAGTCCCTTGATCAAGGTCCACACCTATCTCCTAGTTTCATCAGTTAGACATGTTTCGTTTCCGGTCAAAAATTCTAATCCCATTAGTCCGAAAGTGTGGGAGGTGCGAGGGCACTAAGTGATCAGCGAGTGCTCCGTGAGCACACGCAATCATTCGGAGATCTTTGCGCTTCAGTGACGACTAGACTGAGTCAGGGGCGAAACGAGGACAGCCTTTTTGAGGTCAGAAATCCGTTGGATTGTTCGAGAAGAACTCGATGTTTCAAGGATTCAGAAGTCGTTCCGGTACTTGGAATAAAGAAACAATTGGGTTAGTGACTTGTCTAATCGTCTTATAATGTTCGTTCCTAGACTAGAATACTAATTTTCGAGTGTTTCGGAGAACTCTTCCAGTTTTTTCACAGCAAAGAGCACTTTCTGTTCCAAAGTCGTTTCGAGACCCAAGAAGTTCAGAATCAGAATTCCCAAACTCACCGAAAACGGCGACTGCGGCAACGCATCCGAGCAGAATCAGAAGTTTCATGTTGGCGATTTCTTTGGCTTACTGGAAGACGGTTGTTACGAAATTTGGGGATTTTCTCGATTTCTCGAAGAAAATAGGTGGCGTCGGCTGGGTGAACTGACGGCAGGAATGAGCTCTAGGCTCTGGGCCAGGGCTCCGAGCCCCGCCCACTTTACGAAAGGGGCGGAGCTCGATGGGGCATCTAATGACGAATGGAAAGTCACGAGGAAAAAGATATACGAAAATACACACATTCGCAACGTTTCTTGACCTCGGAGAGGAGAAGGAAAAGGTCCGCCGGATAAGGATGGATGAGGATAATCAAAAATGACAAAACTATGACGTCAGCTCGGCGAGCCCGAGCAGTGCCGATGCGCCAAAAGTGGAAAGAAGTGAAGGAAGCGGTGTTATCAGGTGTTATCAGTCGCAGTGACACAGAGAATTTGGAGAAAGAGAGGGAGGCGGTTTTTATGTTTTAGAAGACACCACCAGGTGTGATGTTGGTTTTCTTGCGGTCACGGAAGTTTTGAAAGTTTGCAGAATGATAAGTTCAAGTGGGGGGTTCTCGGTCAAACTGTTTTCTTTTCCAGTGATTACGCAATCAGTGAAGAAGTACGTTTTGGGTAGACAGACAGCAAATGCGCTCTATCGCATGAAGACAGTAAAGCGCAGTTTCTGGAAACTTGCTCTATTGAACATGCTACAGACTGTAGTTCAAATGCGCTCTATTGGACACTGCGAGTACAATTCGTAATCGAAAAAAAGTTGAACTTCTTGTGCAAATATGACATTATGAAAAAGTCATACTGCCAAGTCTCGACCTCATTGTTCATGTGTGCACTCGTTTTATATTCCATTCTGACTAAGCGTTTCTCACTTCAGAATCTCATCGGGAGGATTCTAGAAGGTTTATGTGATCTCTACACTCAACAACTTCTGAGGACTTTTTGAGTATTTCGATTTCCACTTTGACGTCATTTCGAAGATTCTGGAGACTTTTCGCCTTTTCCATTATCCTTCTCTTATCTTCCACGTTTCTCTTTGATTTATCTTCCGTTCCCTTTCCCTTCACATTATCCTTACGATTTTTTTTGCAGCCGTTCAAAATTGCCCACCAACTGCTTCGCTTCTGCTCCAGAATCCGCTTCGGCTCCGTCGCAACAATGAGCTCGAGAATGCACAACGGCGAGGATGTGTACGAGAAGGTCAGTGGGCTTTGTAACCTGACCCCATTACAAAAAAGGATAATCCTCGGAATGTTGTTTTGTTGCAGGCAGAGGAATACTGGAGTCGTGCGAGTCAGGACGTCAACGGAATGCTCGGCGGATTCGAAGTGCTCCACGAGCCCGACATCGCCGTCTCGAAGCGGTTCATCGAGAGTTTGAGGAAACAGGTGAGAAGCACAAGTTCCGAATTCTGGAAATGTGCAGCTGAAATGGAAAAAGTTCAAAAAAAAAGACTGGGGAAAAATAGAAAATATTGACATTTGAACGATTCGGGATCACTGTTTGATCTCGAAAAACTTCCGGAATGACGATTCGCAAAGCGTTCCCCACATTTTTCTGCCCAACGGAACTCTTTTTTCGGGAAGTTTCCGTCCACCTGGAACCATAGATTACTTCCCTCGAAAGTCCACCTTCTTCCTCTTTTTCTCGCATTTCCTCCCGTATCTATACATGAAATTGTCTTGTTTTTCCGGCCTCACTTTCTTTTGTCACCCGTTTCCCAGACTAATGATCCTTCCCACTCTTTTTTTGCGAGAAGAAGGGAATAAACCTTTAGAACGGGAAGGTAATCAGTCTGAGCCTTTGTTGAGAGATAATTGGATGACGGGTGTGAAATTGGAAAAAGGTTAGACGATTCTCACGGTTTTCAGCGATTTTCGCATCATTTCTTGACATTTTTCAACTTTCTCGGTTTTCTGAAAGGCATCACACATCTGAAATCATGAAACCAGGGTTCAGATGCCTAATCAGTCGTGATCCACCCTATTTTTTACGAATGACGCATCACGTTATTTGTCTGAAAATCTGAATGACAATGTTCAAATCAGAAGTTATTTTTGATGAAGGTGTAAAATTAATGAGGTCATTCACGAGAATGGGTCTTGAAGCGAATGAGTTGGTTTGCGTGGTTTTTCGAAATTCTGCAGATTGAAACATTTCACGAAATCTCATGCATCAGATTGATTTTTCATCTGAATCCCCGCTTGAAATTGGCTGTAAAAGTGATGAAATGAGATTCTTCTATTTACCGAATCGTGCTCGTTGGCACCGAAAACTTTGTTCCTGACGAAATGCGAAATCTCGTTGATTCGAGGAGCCTCTCGCCAATATCATCCATTGTTTTGGCGCCCGTTTCCTCCGTTTATTTGCACAGTGGTGACGAATTCGTTTTCGACTTTTCTAGAAGAAGCACGCGGGATATGTATGGGTTCTTCTCTTCCGGGATTCAAAAACGGAAGGCTGCGGGATGGAAGATGGACGATAATGGGACAGGTGTCTGAAGTTTCGGAGACATGTTCAATGAGGGGTGTATTTCATGCAAAATGGGAGATGATGAAAAGTATAATGACAGGAAGAAAGGACTGATTGACATTCGAAGCTAAGATGAGAATCCGCACCTAACCCTCCGTTTTCCAGAAGTTCTTCCCCTCTTCGGACTACGCCCTTGACTGCGGAGCCGGCATCGGCCGTGTCACGAAACACCTTCTGATGCCCCTCTTCAAGACCGTCGACATGGTCGACCTCGTCGAGGAGCTGATCGTCAGCAGCGAGCAGTACATCGGCACCAACTCGGGCATCGGAGAGAAGTTCATCGAGGGACTGCAGACGTTCGCACCGCCCGAGGGACGCTACGACTTGATCTGGATTCAGTGGGTGTCCGGACACCTTGTCGATGAGGATCTTGTCGCGTTTTTCAAAAGATGCGAGGTGAGAAGTGCAGAGAGAGAGATCGAGATTTTGAAAGTGATGGTTTGCAGAAAGGACTGAAACCGGGCGGATGCATCGTGCTCAAGGACAACGTGACGAACAAGAGCGGACGGTTGTTCGACGACGATGATCACAGCTGGACGAGGACGGATGTGAGTGTTTTGTTAGGGAATGAAAAGAGAGAATCATTATTTTTTCCAGGCGGAACTCGCGGAAGCCTTTGAAAACGCTCAACTCGACGTCGTCTCGAAAACGATTCAGACCGGATTCCCGAAGGAGCTGTATCCAGTGAAGATCTTCGCTCTGAAACCGAGAAGAAGCCAAGAATCATCGTAATAACCCCCATTTCCTCACACTGTTAATTCTGTTGATTTTTCGATTTATTGGACCTCTGAAAAATGTGAAAATGTTTTGAAAGCTTGAATGATAAAATCATAATAAATTCATAACAAACCCATAAAACGGCCTGGTTAGTCAGTGACCAGTTAGTCGAGAAAACACGCCGACGTCGCGGAATTGACCAGATGTAATTAGCAGATACGGCGAGGGCTCGACACTTTTCCCCGCCGAATTCCGAGAGATTCGCATCTCGGCCCGGGGAACTGGTACTCGGCCGTATATAAGCCGTGCGCCGTCGTGTCGCTTCTGACAGTTTTCTGTTGTTTCGCTTTCCAAAACCATGAAGACGTTGATCGACGAAGAAGACGTGGACGTGTGCAAGTTCCGGCGAAACGCCTTCTCCGCCGTCGCCTTGTCCACTTCGTGCATTCTGGCCATTGTGATTCTGACGCCGATCGCGTATCAGGCGATTCAGAGAATCCATTCGAATCTGCTGAATGATGCACATTTCTGTCAGGTAAAGAGTCCCTGTGGCTTCTCAATCTGATTGTTTCCAGGCCCGCAACCGTGATCTGTGGACAGAAACGATGGAAATGGCTCGGAGTCGTGGCCGTGACGAGGAACTCATCGCCCGGACCCGTCGGGAAGTCAAGGGAACCTGGCTGTTCGGACAGTACATCCCGGACCGATCGAGCAGAAACCGCCGACAGCAGTACAGTGAAGCTGGAGCAGCGGGAGGTGGAGGAGCACCGAATGCAGAGTGCAGACGGGGACCACCGGGACCTCCTGGAGACAGTAAGGAGTGACAGCTAAGGATTAGACAATTTGATTATTTAGATGGAGCTGATGGATCTGATGGAAAGGATGGTGCTCCTGGAGAGCCCGGAAAGAATGGAGCAGATGGAGCCGGAGCAGGAGACGGAGGATACCAAGAGGGACCATCGGATGCTGTGGAGGCTTGTGTCAGATCGTGCCCACCCGGACCACCAGGACCAACTGGACCACCAGGAGACAAGGGAGCAAGGGGATATCCGGGAGAGAGCGGAGAGCCAGGAACTCCAGGAAAACCAGGAACCAAGGGGAATGCTGGACCGTGAGTGGGACATTGGAAGGATTACTGTAGAATGATACTTTCAGAGCTGGGCCACCGGGACCACCAGGATATCCAGGACGTCCTGGAGCAAGTGGAGACAACGGAAAGACTCTTGCTGGAGAGGCCCCGCCAGGACCCCCGGGACGCCAGGGAGAAATGGGACCATCGGGACCGCCCGGACCTCCAGGACCACGTGGAAAGGACGGATCAGGTGGAGAGAAGGGATCTCCGGGAGACCAGGGAAATCCGGGACCATACGGAAAGCCGGGACAGCCGGGAGAGCCTGGAACGGAGGGATCCGCTGGAGAGAAGGGCTCGTGCGATCACTGTCCGCCACCGAGAACTCCTCCAGGATACTAGGGTGTTTTGGTTTTTGTGTTGCATTATTCTTGTTGACGAGACGTCTAATAAACTATTTTTGTGTTCAGTTGAAGAGAATTTGATGTCCGTTTGTAAAATGAGCTGGCGGCCAGGCACCTGGCACCTGAAGCAAGAAAGCAACGCGCCACAAATCAAAAGAATCAGCCAGAGTTCAACTTCAAATCATTGTCTTCTCTCCTGACTTCTATTGTTTGTATCCCATCAGATATTCTCTCCAGCTGCTTCCAGATTGTTCTCCTTCGAACACAAACCATCGGCTCCTAGCTCCACTTTCATTGATCCTTGCAGCAGATGTGTTGCTCGGTTGCTCGCCAGGAAGATTTCTGAAACTTGAAACAAAAAAGAAGGCACAGAAGCGATTCAGAAGCGATCTCTAAAGATTCTAAAGAATTAACGCTACCCCGAGGCATTGTTCGAACACAATGATCCCCAGAGTCGTTTCTAAGCTAATCGATTTGCGCGGGAAGAGCTATAACTCACAGGATAGTTTGAGGTAGAGCCTTGGAGCGTTTTTGGCAATCCAGAGAAGTCGAGTTGGAAGGAATGAATAGCTTTGATGATAAGTTTCGTAATCACTCTTATCTCTGCTCTAGATCTGAAAGGTCAGTGCTGAAAACGTGAATAACTAGAACAACTGAAGTGGAATGACGTGAAAGATTCACGAGAGCAGTAAGCAAAAGCTACATATGTACTTCTGAAAAGATCGATTCGATAACAGTATCTACTCGTCACCTACCACTGTACATAGTCTCAATGTTTCCATACTAACTCTTTCCAACCATTCCCCCATTACTTTCCATCCCCACCCATTTTTCTTTCCCGCACCCGTCAATCAGTTCCATCCTGTCGCCCGCGCCCTGACTCACAATTCGTTCCACGATTACTCATGAAATTGGCCGAAACTTCTGATAAGAGTATTATGGAAACGGCACGAAATTGATATAAAATGGAATAGGAGAACGAAAGAAAGGAGAAGTTTTGTATTCGGCCATGATTCTGCTGGTCAGTGTCCTGTTTCTCTGCTCTCTTCAAGCATTTCATGTGGCTCCAGTCAGTGAGTTAAACGAGTCGAATCTGATGAAGGTGACCATTCAGGTGAACCGGATCCACCGAACGGAACGTGTCTTTATGATGGGCTGACGATGGCGGATCCAGCAGATTCAAGAGCATATTTCGTGTGTTGTGCTCACTACTGGCTCATCAAGTACTGCCAGCAGGATGAGTATTTTGACAAATATGTGAGTAGTCTGAAAGGTTTCGACCTGGATCATTGTTCCTTCCAGAACCTCACCTGCCTGCCTCTACCCGCAATCACTCTTCCAACAGTTCCCCAGCTTCTCTCGGACACACCGCCCACAGATATCAACATCCCAGACAACTCGACCACAACAGAAACTCCAGAAACAACAACTACGTTGTTCTGTGTTCCTGGCGACAGAAAGGCGAATCCAATAGATCCAGCCACTTTCGATGTTTGTATCAATGGAACTCACTACGTGACCCGACGCTGTCTGGATGGATATGTGTTCAATGCCAGAACCAAAAGGTGTCAGATGCTTCCGAGAAGCACAACTTTGAGACCACGGACTACGCCGCGGACGCAAGGCTGTCCATACGGTCAAACTCGCCCAGGATCTCACCCATATTCTTATCTCTTCTGTAATGGGGTTATCTGGGTTGAAAAATATTGCCCCAACGGAGGATTATATAATCCTTCAACTCATCGGTGCTACTTACCACGTCAAACGACAACTTGGAAGCCTCCGACGAAAAGACCAACTAAGACAACTCGGAGAACGACAACCAGAAGACCTTTCGTTGACGGACCGTGCCAGGAATCGGCGGGACAAGACGGTTTCAGACCGAATCCTCTCGACTGTCGAACTTATTTCCAGTGTGTTCACAGTGAGTTTCTTGTCAACTTATCAGTATCTTATCAAGTGATTTAGGTGAATGGATGCTGAGAGACTGTGGCCCGGGAACTCAATGGGAGCAGAAGATTCTGGGATGTGATTATTATAATGGAGTGTGTGCCCAGTAGTAGTACATTTCATTGCAGTGGCTTCTTTTGAAATAAAGATTATTTGTCGTTGTTGTTCTTTTCTATTGAAACAGGATTGAGCTCTCGAGTCGCCTAATTATCATATTCCAATTTGAATTCCAAATTATTCATGAGCAGATTCTCATTTGCCAGTTAATCTTCATTGAGACCATGAAGGCTATGATAGTTGTCCTTTTATTTCCTCTCTTCATACATTCAGTCGTGGCAAGTGACTGCGAACAGTGTAGATGTCCCAATATCAGTTTGTATGACAACTGTGAGTCAGCTTTCTTATAACTATACTCAAGAATAGCTTTATCTAGTATTGTATTTAAAATAAACATATCTATTATACCTATTGTTTTTTGATTTGAACAGGGAGAATCAATGACCTTGGGAGCACCACGAATGCGACTTACTTGAATGAGAAAACATGCGAAGTTCAGATTTTGTGCCGTCAAACGGATAACGTCTGGATGGCATCCCTTTTTAACATGACTGACATTCCAAGACCGAATCGAACAGATATAAAAGATGACGCCGTGGTTTTGGCTTTTAACTACATAGTTTCTCCTAACGTTAATTATTTCAGTCTTTCCCATTGCCGGAAGTAGTCGGAGCACCCGTTGTAGATATAGTCAAAATGTTTGGACTGGAATGCCAAGATGATACCTGGGTTGTTACAAAATATCCTGGTGGATACTGGTACTCTTGGGGAATGTTTGGATTCACTTTTGTCAATGCCAGTGAGGTTGAAGGGAAAGGATACACTTCAAAACTTACCACGTACTTATGGTAATTCCACTTCTCACTTTAATTCATTGTTCTAATTTTCAGTAGATAATCTGCTTGATATACATACATATGTGTTCTTTGGTAACATCTATAAACTGATTCAAAACTTTTTTTTAGTATATGTTTTGCATATCCTGCTTCTAGTTTTCCGTTCGCGGAACATGGTTTAATGAACGGAAATAGAAAACCAAAAGTTGAAGAATCGAACACAGGCAAAAAAGACAAAAACAGTATAATGATAGATCGGCAAGAGAGTCCTGGAAAGGGCTACCGTCGCAGCATACGGCAGGAGTATGCGCTCTACTGGACGAGCGAAAAAGAGTGTGAAAAAACGCGAGACGGCAGACAAATCAGAGAAAACTCTCCCGTTTTCACACACTCTTTTGGCGCCTGTGCAGTAGGGCGCATACTCCTGTCGTATGCCGCGACGGTACATGATCACAAAAGTCAGTCTTGCTTGTTGTTTTTTGCCTATTATTATTTGTTTTTTCGATCCGCTTCATTATCATATTCCAATCTGAATTCCAATTTATTTATGAGCAGATGCTCATTTGCCAGTTGATTTCATTGAGACAATGAATGCTATGATAACTGTCCTTTTATTTCCTTTCTTAATACATCCAGTCGTGGCCAGTGACTGCGAACAGTGTCGATGTCCCAATATCAGTTCATATGATACTTGTAAGTCCATTTCACTGAAACTATAACGGATGCACGATTTCTGTTTCGATTTTGTGGCGCTTTGCAGATAGACTTATTGGGCTTGGGAGCACCACGAATGCGACCTACTTGAATGAGAAAACATGTGAAGTTCAAATTTTGTGCCCTCAAACGGATAACGTCGTTATGGCATCCCATTGGAATATTACTAACATTCCCAAACCAGACCGAAATGACCTCAAAGGCAGCGTTGTGGTTCGGATTGAAGGCTACACTTCCTCATGAACTCGAATGTTTCAGACTTTCACATTGCCAGAAGTAGCCGGAGAACCCGTTGTAGATATAGTCAAAATGTTTGGAGTGGAATGCCAGGATGATACCTGGGTTATCACAAAATACCCTGGTGGATACTGGTACGCTTGGGGAATGTTCGGATTGACTTTTGTCAATGCCAGTGAGGTTGAAGGGAAAGGATACGTCTCGAAGTTGTCCTCTTACTATTGGTAATGTTACTACTGAGTTCAATTACAGTTGTTATTGTTTACAGTGTGGAGGATCTATTGGCGGGAGGACGGATCCCGCAGATCCACCGTCCTGGAGGATGGTACGAAACTAGCTGGAAGGACTCTAGACCCAAATGATATGTGTAGTATCGCTGTCACTATACATAACACAGTTGTACGGAGTATCATCTTTATTAGGCAGGAAACCCGTCGCCCGACGGGGAGAAAACCTCCTAGCTCTCCGTAGCTGTACATGGCGGGTCTCTAGCCTAGACACGCCATGCCTTACAACAGTAAGAAACACATATAAATGTACAACACAAGGAAATTAGACTGATTCACTGTTGAAGTGTCGCTGTTCTTGCCAATGCAGGAGCAGTGCACGCCAACATAATTTCCTCGCTGATCTAGCCGATCATAGTACATCATAGCATCATAACAGTAGGAGAACAACGAACTGATGGGCCTAAAGCTGTAATATTATGGGATTAGAGTGCGTGGGTCTCGCCGCGCTTAGCATACTGTAACACTCATTTCGGCTGTGCGCCTGCCTGCACATCTAACTACAATAGCAGGTCTGGGATACCGTATTTCCCATCGCTGCGATTCCCTGAAGGGGAATCGGGGAAATACTGAGGAGAGAGAAGCTTGCCATGGAAAGATAGGGGATACACTATATTTACAGGGCCATTGGGGATACGTGCAATGTATCCTCAACATACAGTCTGGGATCAACTGATTGATGTCGTCAGTTTCCATTGGTGACAGCCATAAATTTGTTTCAAATTTTTTAAATATGTGTATTGCAAATCCTGCTTCTAGTTTTCCGTTCTCGGAACCTGGTAAACATAAATAGAAAAAGAGTCGTTACTTTGCTGAATTATCTTTTTGTAAAAACCTTGGAAGTGGAAACTGAATACAGGTGGATCTGGCGGGAAAGGACTATTGGAGCGGTTCGACCTTCGCCAATGTATGGGTTCCTAGCAATTGATCAAAATTGCCCTTCGATGTTCGCAAAAGCCAGTCTTGCTTGTTTTCTCTATCAATTGATGTTATTTGTTTTTTCGATCCGCTTCATTATCATATTCCCATTTGAATTCCAAATTATTTATAAACCAAATCTCATTTACAAGCTGATTTCATTGACACCACGAGGGCTATGATAACTGTTCTTCTATTTCCTCTCTTCATGCATTCAGTCGTGGCAAGTGACTGCGAACAGTGTCGATGTCCCAATATCAGTTCGTATGATTCTTGTAAGTTCACTTTACTGAAACTGTGAAAAAGCACCGCCTTGGTCATGTTTTGCAGATAGACTTATTGGGCTTGGGAGCACCACAAATGCGACCTACTTGAATGAGAAAACATGCGAAGTTCAGATTTTGTGCCGTCAAACGATAAACGTCATTATGGCATCCCATTGGAATATGACTAACATTCCCAAACCAGATCGAAATGACCTCCAAGACGACGTTGTGGTTCGAATTGAAGGCTACACTTCCTTATGAACTTGAATGTTTCAGTCTTTCTCATTGCCGGAAGTAGCCGGAGAACCCGTTGTAGATATAGTCCAAATGTTTGGACTGGAATGCCAGGATGATAACTGGGTCGTTACTAAATATCCGAATGGTTATCATTACTATTGGGGAATGTTCGGACGGACTATCGTCAATGCAAGTGAGGTTGAAGGGAAAGGATACGTCTCGAAGTTGTCTTCTTACTTTTGGTAATGTCACTTCTGAATACAGTTACAGTTGTTATAGTTTTCAGTTTGTGATCAACGTGAATGATGTAATCTGTTTCCAATGGTGACATCCATAAATTTGTTTCAAATTCTGCCTTATTATACGTGTACTAAGCATAAAAGAGGCCAACAGGCCAAGAGTCCAAACCGTCTCCATGCTAAAAAGACAAAAACAAGCCAATAAAAGCTTGGCGAGAGAGCCGTTGCTTAGAGTCCGTGCGCATTTCGAGAGCCGTTTAAAAACCGTTGCCTGGAGCTATCTGGCCCATTTCTCCCCAATTTTCTTATTTTCCTTTCTTGTTGTTGACAGAATGCGAATTTTCCTGGTGATTTTGTTTCTTCTGGAACATTCCCATCTTGCCTATTCATTCGATTGTGGCTGGTTATCGGATGAAAATCAGACTTATTTGAAAGATAGCACTAGCCTCCAATATAACGGTGGGTGCTGTAAAGAAGAGGTTGTCGAGGCCTTGGACAGTGCTGATCAGTCTGACTCTGTGGACTGGAGAACCCTTTCCATCGAATGGAGATTCAAGGTTGTTTCTACCCTGTTTGCTACATACGGAGTTGAATGCGAAAGTCTGGATTCAACGAGTACATCCTCCACAACGGCAGAATCCACTTCTCCGGGTACCCTCGAATCGTCGTCAATCACCATGTCCTTCACCATTCCAGATGAGATGACTTCCGAGGCAACCACTTTAACTACCGAAGTAACGACCACATCAACCATAACTTCGGAATCAACTTCGGTTACGGAAACAACCATGGAAGCTTTTACTTCCGAATTGACTACCTCCGAATCGTCGACCATCACGGATTCATTTTCTACTGGCACCATGGAAACGACTACGGATTCTCAGACTACGGAAGCTGAAAACTCGGAGTCGACCACCACGATTGGAACGAGCACCACTGACGATTTGACGGAGGGAACTACTGATGGAACCGGTGAGGAGTCAAGAACAAAAATTTCATTGAAGTTCTTTACAGATTCCGTCTCATCGACTTCTGAATCCACTCTGGAGACGTCATCAAGCTTCTCAACAAGCACGACGCCAGATGAAGATGAGTCGTCCGTGGAAACAACATCGGCAGACATAACGACACGTGTCACCATGGAAGCAACATCGTCTCCAGAAACGATCTCCACGTATTCCGAAGCTGCCTCAACAACCGTAGCTATGGAAGCGACATTGTCATCAGAAGAGGTCTCCATGGATTCAGAAGACGTCACCACTTCCGCCTCTTCTGAATCTTCGCCGAGCACAACTTCGGAAATGGAAACGAGCACTATGGCACAGACTTCATCTTCCGAAACTACTTCCAATACGGAGTCAACGACGATCACAACGACTGATGGTTCTGCTGATGGCTCTTCCGAATCCACGTCAACATCATCTGAAGTCACGGAGTCATCAACGGAGTCGTCTCCATCATCCACAACAACAGTAACCACGGAGACATCTTCGGAAACGACAGTTTCTCTTGGAAGCTCGGAGTCTACCGCCGCTGAAACTTCTAACAGTTCCACTACGTCTGGAGATGACACCACGTCCTCGTCGACAACCGCTTCTTTCACGTCATCTGGTAGTTCACAGACCACCACTTCTGAAGTCTCGACGACTTCTGAGTTCCCGACGACCACAGTTTCTGAGACGACTTCCTCGACATCTGGAACATTGGAGACAACTGCTTCTGGAGTTACGACAGCTTCTGAGACGGTCCCGACAACAACTGGTAACCTGGAAACTACCTCTTCTGCAGCTGAGATATCTTCTGAATCATCAAGCAGCACAACGTCTCAGACGTCTGTGGCTTCTGCGTCCACTGTTTCGGAAGATGGAAAGACTTCAGTGTCCACGAGTTCTCAGACGACATCTAGTGCCTCGGAATCAACGTCATCTGCTGGAACGTCAACCTCCAGAAGATCGACGGAAACCACTGAAACTCCAGTTGCATCCACATCCACATCGACCACCCCAGCAGTTACCGGATCTTCTGAATTGCAGTCAACTGTCTCTCCTACTTCCACAAGTGCCACGTCATCGGCTACACAATCCCCAACAACGTCAGGAATATCGGTGACAACTGTATCCATCACGTCATCCCCGACGGCATCCACAGTTGCTCCTATCTCTGCAGCTAGCACGGCTTCCAGAACCCAGGCACAAACTTCGCATGGATCTACCACTACCGAAACCGGAACAACTGCTTCCACGTCATCCCAACCATCTTCGAGTCAATCCACTTCGAAAGTAACTGTTGCTCCAACGACCATTGCCACAACTGGTAAGCTACAGTATTCCATCATTCCTCAAATAAACTGATAAAGTTTCAGATGTCGACACAGAACACCTGTCCACGTTGTCTTCCGTGTTCTCGCTGCTCACGTCTACGACGGCTTCGCTCATCTCCAAGCTGACGGAAGCCATGACAACTCCGATTCCGACGACACACGGAAGTACCGGAAGCTCAAAGAACGGTGAGATGGCATCATCGAGGAGTACTTCGTCGTCTTCTGAAGCCCATTCAACAACGTCTTCCATCAAAACGACTACGCCATCGGACTCTACCACTTCTGGAGCCTCGACGGCTTCTGCGTCTACACAAACGCTTTCTCCAGGAGAAACGTCTTCAGATTCGTCCACTTTCAGCAGTTCAGCACCATCAGTAGAAGCTACCGGATCTTCGAAATCTTCTGAAACAACTGGATCGTCGACTAGTTCTACGACTTCTCCATCCTCTTCGCCATCGACGCCAGGAACTTCTCGGATCACCACAATCTTGGAAACTGTGTCCTCGAGCACTCTTGGCTTCACGCCAAGTTCCACGACCAAGGCACCGACAACTGTGAAACCGGCCACGACAACGGATGCCAACGGAGTCTATGTAAGCGTCAAACATCTGAATCCCACTAGTTTCACCTTCCAGTTCCGCAACGTGACCGTCACCATGTTCCCCAATTGCACCCAAAAAACCGTCCAACTTGCTTTCCATAATAATGGAACGATCCTCCGAAACACGACGATCGAACATGATGCATGCGTGAGTGAATTGGATTGTGGAGTTGGAACTTGAAAATTTCATTTCAGAGATCGACAAAAACCCAGATCTCGTCTACAACTTCAAAGCCAGAATCTGCTGAGGGATTCACGAGCACCACGATCTCCTGGCCAACCGGCGGAACCACCAGAAAGCTTCCTTCCGGCGAAATCGTGAGAATCGTTCAAGCGCGTTTTCACAACTCTGGTTTCAGATCCTGTCCGAGTCCCTCGTCGCCTTCCCCAACTGTACCACCATTTTGAACCAGCTCATCTGGAATCCGACGACAAACGAGACCAGGACAGAGACATCGTCGGATGCGCAGGGATGTGTAAGTATGAACTGAGGATAAGACCTGATTCCTGATTCAGAAGACCATGGCGGCTTCATTCGGAACGACCAGAACATCGGTATCATCGAAAAAATCGACTTCGGGATCCACGGTGGGTCTTTGAAATCTTCAGACAAACGATCAAATCAGTTTTCAGAAGAAACCGACAAAGACCACCTCGTCATCGAACGGCCCGATCCAGTGCCCGTTTCCGGCCATCAACTTGACGCACACGACCCGACCGACGGAATCCGAGAGGAAGGCGTTTTACAACGTCGGAGAGAAGATCGTCCACCTCTGTGGCAGGTGGCATGTCATGGAGGTGGCGAAGCAACCGCTGCGCATCTACACGTGCAAGCCCGATGGAACCTGGTACGGACAGTTCCAGAAATGCATCAGTGAGTTGGAAATGAGCTTGGCAAATAATGCGTTTTCATTTCAGAAGACCGTGTGTCGCCGATCCACATGGCTAAATATAAAAATGAGTTGTAGATAGTTGATAAGTTGTAAATCCTCACGCACTCTACCGAACTACCCATCACCAAAAAGGCAAAGTTCAAAAGCCTTTCGAAAGACTCAAAATTTCACTGAAAACCTTCTTTCGAGACAGTTTTCCGTTCGGTAGAGCACGTTTGGAGTCTCGTTCCTTTTCGTGTTTCAGTCAGCTGAGCTACAGTCAACTCATTCCGATCTTTCTTGACGATAGCTTCGCTGGCAGCTATGTTAACTTAGATACTAGCAGTCAGAATGCTTTTGAACCTCTGATTATTCATCCACCGAATCGAAATCTCAGCACTGACTGTCTAGTTTTAGAAATAGGTTCTAAGAAAATGAATGAATGAATCTTATTCATGTTGAAATCCTGGATTACTGTGCATTTTGAACAGATCTTCCCATTTCGAGGAGCCTTATCACTTCAGCATCTCCGCTTCAAGACCAAAAAACCACTTGAAGCCTCCCGTCACTTTGTTGACTCATCGTCTCGAAATCAATTCTGGAAAAGCGTTCCGATTGTTCAGAAATTAATCACCGCTTCTCCCCATTCAGAATCCTTTCCATGACATGCAACAACAATGAACCAATTGTTCTAGGACCCCTATAAAACCGGGAAGTTTCAATAACTTTTCAGTGAAACATGTTTCTTCTCGTGTTTTTCCTTCTGGCACCAATTGCCGTTTCGGCAGCTAAAAGTGAGTTTACTTGTAGATTCCGAATAGAACTGGAGGTAATGTTTTCAGAACAAGACTTTTGCTTCAATGGGGAAACGATGGAGAATCTGAAAGGAAACGGAGAAACATTCTGGAAGTGCGTGAAGAACAGATGGACGTTGGAGTGGTGTATTCCAGGATATCGATACTCTCCGTCTGTGAGTTAAACATTTCGAGGAATTCCCTTGAATAGACCCTTTCCAGGTGAACGGATGCGTCTTCCACTCGGTCACAAGTCCCCCAACCCGTCCGCCGATCGGATCAACTCTCTGCCGTCCCGGAAACCGCATGGAGTACCTGTTCGACAACACAAAGTTCCAGGAGTGCGACAGAAATGGTCGTAGATGGATCATCATGTCCTGTCGCCGAGGAGAAGTCTTCAACCCCAACCTTCGAGAGTGCATCGCAATCGGAAATCCCACTACCACCCGTCCATACACCACCACCAGAAGACACACAACGACCACGACACCAGAGTACGGACCATGCAAGGAGTCTGGAGGAGCTGCTGGATACAAGCCGGACTACTACAACTGCAAGAACTTCTACCAGTGTGCTTCCGGTATTATTGGCGTCCCGCGGCCAGTCACCTGATAGGTCTCGCCACGAAAATGGTTTTTGACTGAAATACGACTTCTGGGCAAGGTTTTGACACTTTTTCTGATGGAAACGGGTACAAAGACATGTCTTCATTCATTTCCGGCCAAATTCCAGCAGTTTCCAAAAATGTTCAGTACGAAAACATGTATTTCTGGGTATTTTGCCGCTTCTTACCAAAAACACCTCATTCTCGCTAAAAATCGGTGGAAACTGCTGAAATTTGGCTGGAAATGACTGAAGACATGCCTTTGTACCCATTTTCATCAGAAAAAGTGTCAAAATCTTGTCCAGAAGCCGTAATGCAGCCGTAAACCATTTTCGTGGCGAGACCCACCAGATGACGGACGCCAATAATAAGGGTTTTAGGCTTGTGGACTCAAAGATCGTGCGGAGAAGGAACAATCTGGAACCAGGCACTGCTGACTTGTGATCACAACCGAGGCCAGTGCAGTCCCCGGCCGAGACCCACCGTCGGACCACCAGCTCCACCACCAATCTACTATCCTCCGAACAATAATAATGGAGGAAGCAGTCCGATCGAAGTCAAGGTCTAACCAGAGACAATTGTCACTTGACTAATCAAACGAAAGTTGTTCTAATTCACTGAATAAAGTTTCCGAACACGTTTCTTCTCCGTAAAACCAGGAACTCGGCGGATCGAAGGGAGCAAACACACACTTGATGATTTCTTTCATGTCACTCATCAATCCGTTTGTAACACGCCTTGATCCTCCCGTATCTCTTATCTCATGAACATTTGTTCTTGGGAGCTCTTTAGAGCAGATGTGTGAAGAAGCGAAACATCACAAGAAATTCGAGAAGATCTCGAATGTTTAGATTCAAAAAGTGTTTTGTTTCCTGAGATCTATAGCTCCTTTTCATATCGTATATACTAATTCATACTCGAAACCATAATCCCATCTTGACCCTCCCATCGATCGCGTCCGTTGCATCACCGGTCAGTCCAGTCATTCTCCGCAGGTAACCCTCCGTCGCTCTGCGTCTCTCACCTCTACACACTCTCTCGCCCGAAGGTCATCGGCTCGGTCCGTCGGGCCCATCTTGTATTACCTACCCGCTCGCCGACCGATTCATTCGTTTTTTCCATCGTCTGCGTCTCTCCGAAACACGTGATCACTACTTCTTATCAGTTCCCACTTACTTATCACTGATTATCAACACATTCTCTTAATTCTTCCTTCTTCTCTTGTTTTTCCCCGTCTTCCTCTCTTTGTTTCCTTTTTTCTTTCCGGTGAATTGACGAATTGACGGTTTCAAGGTTTATGACCATCTTCTCCTCCTTCTTTTCCCTCGGCAAAATGACAGATGTTCAAATTTTACACTTGTTTCTCCTCTGTCCCCATCGTATTTCTTTTGCATTACGTTGAGGAATCATCGCCCCCAGGCCGCCGCGACGGCCCGTCCGAATAACACCTGTGTGACCCTTCTATACCCACAATATGTCGCTTTTCCCCTTGGCTCTTTATCTAACTTTCAAATCGAAAAAAGCTTCAGCGGGGCTGGAGAGCAAAGCGTTAGGATACCGTAATAAGCATTCACTGAGTTTGAGAAAGATACAAACTAAGAAATGGTACAATTTAAAAGAACTAATTTTGAGCTTTTCTTATTGCGGTTTGGTAAAATTCCAACAAAAACTTGAAAATTCCGAAACTTTCTCATTGAATTTCAATATTCGCTCTACTACCGTAACCTCTGTAATTTTAAAGGCGCAGCACAGAAATCCTGCTTGAGTCTCGCACCGACTTCTGAAATCCTACATTTATTTCGATTTTTAAGTTCATTTTTCTCGATTTCCTTTTGTTTTCGCAAATTTTCTCATTTTTTTCTCCATTTTTCTCAAGAAAATCTTGGCTTCAACCTTTCCTTTTGCATTTCCAAGCACTTTCCGCCTATTTTCTAAAGAAATTCGACACCTTTTCTGTGTTTTGCGTTTTGGTCGGTTAACAATGGGAAGATCGGAAAGAAAACCGTCGGGTGACGGTTTGTCTGACCGTAATCATTGTCGGAAAGGCGAAAAAACAGAATATGAATCGTTTCTTCCGTCACGTTCCCTCTTCTCTGCGTCTCTAGCTCTCTCGCGAACAGATTGCACGTGTTGATTGAATCGAATCAGCACTCAACACGAGAGAAATCTTCTTTCTTTTCGAATAAGAGAGCAGAAGGCCATTCTCAACTCGATTATGGGCCGATGGGCCATTCCGAAGTGAGCAGAACAACGGCGTAACTAGGATTTCTCCCGCGTTGACATCGTAGGCTCCCGTTTAATGGGGTTCTACGAGAAGAGCATCTCGCTTCTCAACGATAAAACGTATGATTCAAAGTTTAAAACAATTAAAACACGTACAGTAATCATCGCCTTCTGAAACTTCTGGTTCCTCGTCGATCGTATTCCCGACATCAAGATCCTCATCAGTTGCTTCTTCTTCTTCTACTGGATGCTTCTCGTATTCCCACTGACTTCTTCTTCTTCTCCTTCTTCTCCGTCGCTTCCTGGCCTAAACTCGTTCTCTTTCTGTTTGTGTTTCCTCTTTATTCGCTTCTCCTCATTTCCTCGAGGCGAAAAGAGACTTTCTTGCGATTTCCTGGCGTTTACTCTACTGTAAACTTGATCAAGTTTCTAGAAATTGACTTGTGAATTCTGCAGATATGCAATGGTGATGGTGTCGGAACGCGAGCAACTTGCGTGTCTCGTCCAGCAATGGAACGAGAATCGCCTCGATCTCTTCCACCTCTCCTACCCGACGGAAGACCTCGAAGTCGAGGGAGTCATGCGATTCTACTATCAGGTTAGTATGAGGGAAAGCTGCTCTCTGTCTGTTTACCCGTTTCCCCAAAAGAAGACGATTCGCTCGGCTAGGTACCATAAGAAAGTGTGGGAAAGGACAAATAGAGCAAGTATATGTATAAAACTGATCGGTAAACAGAGAAACGGACCCGCATAAGTCGAGTGTGTTAAGCCTTTCTCACGATTTGATCGTATATGGAATAGAAGATGGGGATCAGAAACTCACAACACTGAAACAAAAACCGAGACTTTTACAGGACGGCGGCGAGAAAGTGGTCACAAAATGCGTGCGAGTCTCCTCGACGGCTACTACACGAGCAGTCGTCGACGCGCTCTCCGAGAAGTTTCTACCGGATCTGAAGATGCTCTCGAATGACACGTATTCACTGTGGGAGACACATGAAAACGGCGACGAACGGAGGTTGGATGAGGAAGAGAAGCCGTTGGTTGTGCAGTTGCAGTGGCATAAAGACGACAGGGAGGGACGGTTTGTGCTGAGAAAGGACAAGGGAGCACCCGTACCTATGAATGTAAGTTTTCGATGAGTCGACGGAAATTTATTAAAAATTGATGGAAAATTACTAAATTTCTAACTAAATATATGATTTCCAGCCACCCCAAGAAGCCGATCAGAAAAACTCGCGATTTGCCAAGAAAAAAGACAAGGAGACACGGAAAAAGCACCAGAAAGAGTTTGGTGAGTTTCTCAATAGGGCGCACTTTCCCAACTTCATTTTGTTTTCAGTACACGTGAATTCGGGTCGAGAAGAAGCTCAATCCCAAGATGACATCTACAAATTGGTGCCGTTCAACACGTTCACTCGAACAATCTCAAATCCAGAAGCGGTGATGCAGAAACGAAGAGAAAAGAAGTTGGAGACCAAGTTGAAGGAAATGACATTCGGTGAGTTTGCCGAATCGCGTCGAGACCCAAAACATTGGATTTCAGGCGGAAGTCTGAAAGTTTACGGAGGAGAGATCGTACCGACGCGGCCATACGTGTCGATACTCGCAGAGATCAACGAAACGGCCGATCGGATTCTGCTGGCGGCGCTGGAAAAGTACGGACTGGAACACGCGCACGACGAGTACATTCTCGTGGAGGTAAGTGCCTTTCGGTGTCTGCGTCTCTCCAAAGGACACACTCTCTCGGCCGGAGAAAATGAAATACAATACCATAAAAGTAAAGGAATGTAAGGAGAGATCGGTGTGTGTTTCGAAACTTTGCCTGATTGCTGCCTATCACTTTCGATCTCATTTGTCGCTTATCTGACGTCATCTGCGTCTCTCTTCTGGTCAAATTGAGAAAAGAGGAGAGAGAGAGGAATTTGAAAACGGGGCAAGCAAATCAGTAGTCACTTGACAACGGTCACGACCGTCTTCTTTAACTCTTATTCTCTGAAATTCTCCCCGACGTCTTCTGGATTCTTTTCTGATTCCTATTTTGATGCACGACGTCTTCTGAATCCTGTCCGAATGTCCCTCTACCGTCCGCACAGTTGCTCCATCGACACCATCGATGAGCTCTGCGAACGTCAGTACATCGAAGAGCAACAGCTTCAGAGGGAGCTTGCTGAAGCAATTGAGCTCCAGCGGAAACGGAAGAGCTCTTCGAATTTTGGGAAACGGCTCACAAGACTGCTATCATTCGAGAGAAAGCCCGATCAGAACACTCCGAAACTCCAGAAGTCTGTAAGAGATGAAGAAGAGAGGCCGAAAGCGGCTAGGATTCTGATGGATTCGTTGAGAAGGTTCACGAGCCGAAGTTCAGAGGTGCAGTCGTCGGTAGTTTTCGCTTCGAGACCCATCCTGTAATCTGCACAGTAATCCCAGTCCTCTAATTAGTGCGCTGACCAATCTCTAAACCCATCTCCCGTTTCGTCTTGACCTGGTCACACTCTCCAATTCGAAACGAGTCTATTTCCTATCTTCTTTTTGTCAGTAACTGTAGAAACTTTGAAACTTTTTCTATCTCTATCTCTCCAAGTTTGTAAATGAACTAAAGTTTGTGAGGAATCGTCTCCCGACGGACGGTTTGAAACTTTCGGCGCTGCAAAGAAACCCGTTTTGAATGTAGTGTGTGAGTCACAGAACTGACATGAGAAAGTGACTGTTTGGAACGGAAATCTAGACTCGTATCATTGGGAAGTTAAAGTTTTTCGAAAAAAAAAACAGTGTTTGATAGAGGGACGCAGATAGACGAGAAAACAAATCTTTTCAAAGTTCGGTTTTCAGAAAATAAATATCCTTTTCCAGGTTTCGAACGATGGCGAGCGCAAGAGCATGTCGGATCTTCGGGACGTTGACGGGCGGCCGATTCCTCCTTCTGAATGCCCTCTTTTCGAAATGACGGCTCGCGGAACCGGGGAGAACGGATTCGACTCGTTCCTGGCGATCAAGCGGAAACCCAGTGATTATCAGTGAGTTGTTTGAAATTTTGGTTTACGGACTCATAAATGTGTCAAATGTCGGCCTCTCTCCGATTTTTGAACACAAAAGCCCAACAAAGCGCGTTTATTCGAATAGAATGCAGCTCCCCCGCCCCGATATTCAACCAGTAAACACATTTGGGATGCTCTACGAGCTCTTCTGAGCCCTTCTTGTTTACATAAGCATTCGTCGCTTTCTGAGTCACAGAAGGAGACGACCTTTCCTGTCCTTTTGGCATGTTCCATCTCTAAATGTCAAGTACTCACTAAACTTTTAAAAACCACTCATAAACACTGTTTTTGACCACTCCATCCCCAATTTTCAGAGTGCCCTCCACTTCAATTCCCGCTCCGTCGTCGGTCACTCTGCCAATGTCTCCGTTGACTTCTCTGCCGCCGAACCATTCGAATCTGCCCATA
The DNA here is from genome assembly GCA_900536315.3 of Caenorhabditis becei. Classification (NCBI taxonomy): domain Eukaryota; kingdom Metazoa; phylum Nematoda; class Chromadorea; order Rhabditida; family Rhabditidae; genus Caenorhabditis; species Caenorhabditis becei. The sequence goes on from LR539527.1 coordinate 77,072, forward strand.
CTGACAATTGTCGGACAAGGTAAGTTTTGGGTCTCGTCACGAAATTCATGCTCTCTTTCAGACGGTCACCTCTCCACGCACCGAATCACTCTCCACGAAGGCGTCACAGAAGTCGGAAGTGACAGTCAGATGTCCAACTTCTCGCAGCACAACATCTACGTAAGCTTCCCCTAAAAAAGCTCTAGTTCCAATCCCATTTTTCAGCTCGACGGTCCGGAGATCCGTGGTCGTCACGCGGCGATCGCATTCATGGAAGGAGTCGTCACACTGACACCATCCACAAGAGATGCCTACCTGGAGGTGAGGATAATTACTATCATTAGGAAAAGAAGAAGAAGAAGCCAGTCATCCGATTCCGCCAACTGAATCCGTTCCATTACTTATACTTTCCTCCAGATTTTCGTCGCACGGTGTGAATAATCTGGTCGCCTAGACCCGACTTTTCGCCTGTTTTTCCTCCAATTTGCCGATCTTTTGCTTCCATTCCCGTTTCGGGTTCCCCCATAGCGGTACCACTTATAGGTGTGCGTGTTATTATTTTTTATTATTTTTATCCGCTCCTCATTCACATGTTTCTCTCTCTCCCTACAACCCACTTGTCGTGACACGAAACTGTCTCTGCGCCTGTTTATTTTCGTTTCCGCAGCCGGCTTCTCTTGTGAATTCGGCCCGACAAGTACAGCCGTTTTTCGGCCTCTCGTACACGCTCTTTAGCGGCTTTTCCCGGTTGTCCAGGCTGGTCGCATCGTGTAGTTTTGAGTTTGGAGAGCTCTGGATTAGAAAGATGCTTTGAGATATAGAGATAACTAGAATGTTTCTGAATACTGTCCGAAGCTTCACACATCCCAGTTAACCTTCTGAAGCCTTCTCGTAAGATCCGCCATCCCCTCCTTCCCCCATCGCAACAGTGTCCTGAGCCTCCCGTGATCTGCCCCGATCCTCTTGGTAGTACCCAGACCCTCTTCACCCCATCCTTCCGCTTACTTTCCTTTCCGCTTCCGCCACTTTCCGCCTCCTCTTGTCTGCCTCATTGCCCCGTGTCTTTCTGTTTACCCAATTAGTTTTTGTTCGTAGAGATTCGCTTACTTTGCTCACAGTTTCTGTCTTCCCATTGGCACTTGAAAAGTTCTCGAAACAGAGGTGGAAAGTATCAAACACCAGTCAGGGATCATGAGAAGCTATCCTACCCTTCCATGAAACACATTTTCCCGGTCATAAGCTCCCCAGCGTTCCCAACCGTTCCCTTCGATTTTCATTACCGGCTACGGTTGTCCTTTAGTCCCTCACCGCTACCCAGATTGAATATTGCGTAACACGGAAATTGCCCAATCGAAGGTCGGACCGAGATTGGCACTTGTCCCCCCGACCGCTTACTGTCCGCCTCTCATCGTAATAGTACTTGCCCCGGGTCCCCCGGCCACTCGAGTTTCTCGAAATGTGTGTTTCCGCGTGGCTTTCCGCATGCTCTCTTCTTCCGCCGCCCGTGCCCTTTTGAACTAACACAAATGCTGACGCATCGCTCTCATCTGTTCTCATCTGGCCGTTTTCACCTGTCTCTGTTTGTGCGGAAACAGAGACACCGCCTGTCCGTCCGCGCGGTCAGTTTCATTGCGGAAAGATGACGGAATCGTCTAATTCGTTTGGGAGGCTTTCTCTCGCCGACAGAAACATTTAGAGAAATCGAGAAACATTTCGGGCGTCTAGATTGACTATATCCATTTCGCTTCTCCTTCCGATTGATTTGCCGGCTTCTAGAAGATTCAGAAGTTGTTCCTGAAGCATCTCTGGCTCCAGAATCCTCTCAGCTTCTCCATCTATGCCAAACATCCATCCATTTTCCCAAAAAAACCGCTTTTCCTCCTCGTTTTTTATCCCATTTCCCCATCTTCTGCTGATTTGTGTTCATCCAACCGAAGTCTTCCAACGTCTTCATCATCCTCCCATTTCCCTTCCTTTTTTCAGTTTTCCTCGTGATTCGTCACTAAAATGCAACAATTTTCTTTTACCTCCCAAATAAGCCGTAATTATCTTCTGATAATCCGCAGTCGTTCATCGCCTGGTTTCGTAAAGACCGGAAACTTGGAAGTGAACTTGGCAACCTGCCAGTTCTCTGAACAGAATTCTTCAGAAAGATCCAGTAGCACCTGAAGACATCACGGTCATCCATCTTTATGTGCCAACTGTACAAGTTGTCAAAGCGCTAAATGACCTCGAGAATGGGCTAGACTGTTTGCGTGCGCCGCGGCCACCCGATTCGATGTGTTTTCCTTTCCGCAGCCCTTTTTTTCCGTTCCCCCGATCCATTTTCGCTCGCCGAGCGAAACGATTGGAATGTTGTGAACAAGATTGGTCGTCCCGGCTGGTTAGTTGGCGCCGCTCGGCCGTTCGGCTGGTATAGTCCTCGCCAGAACAGTTCATTCGCCCCTCCTGGATCAAACCCATTCTCAAAACCGAATGACCAGCCGAACAACCTGTGCAGCCAACAGCATCCCGGCGCCTGTCGGTCATTCCGTTCCGTTCCGCACTCTGTTGGTTTTTTGCATTACGACTCTGCCTCCCTAACTCTCTCGGATCCCTGTGCTATTTTCCGTCCGTTCCCCAGTTCGTTTGGTTTTTTGTTTCGCGGATTCACACTTTACCCAGTTCTCTCGAGGGCTTTTCGCAGTGTTAGGCGCATTGTTCGTCGCAAAGTTTCCATGTTTAGGAGATTGAGTTTTGAACCCGAGCACAAGAATACAAGATCATTCACCATCTCTCCTAATCACCTTGCCACTCCCTCCCATCTTTTTACTAGAAACTCCCATCGAAATGACCACTAAGGTGTGCCGTTTTACAATTTCCGGCCGAAAGTCAGTCCTTTCCGTGTACATCTGATCATTATCACCCCGTCTTCATCTCATCGTCTCGCAGTTTTATAGGTTCGCAGTCCTCCGGGATGCAGAGATGTTTTATGACTCTGACAGTAGGTATTGCGGTCAAGTTTGTGATGGATCACGTGGTTGTATACTTGGGATTACTGTTTAGGGTGGCTCCCTTCTGAAGCGCAGTCCATCGTGGAAAGTTCAGTAGCGAACATCGGCTTTCTCTCTCAGTTTTCCCTGGGAATTAATTGCCAATCCGCTCACTCTCCTCTTTCTTCTTTCCCTTCTTTGTCAGTCACCGCAAAGAAACGATGGCGGTCAGCTGTGTGTTGGAATCTCTTCTCGGCGATCCGCAATCCGATCAATGCCAAGTCATTCTCTTCATTCCTCTCTCTCTCACTCTTTGGCTTCTCCGATTTTTCAAATTTCCGAATTCTTTTGAAATCGGGATTTCCCTTTAGTGAATCATGAGAAAATCTGGCGGAATACTTTGGAATTTCAAGAATTCATTCCTAATTTTTCCAGGTGAACGACAAGCAACTGATGCAGACGGAGATTCTCCGTGACGGCGACACCATCCGCATCGGAGCCGATCACGTCTTCCGATTCAGCACTGCTCACAGCAACGGACACGTCGGAAACGGAAATCATCAGAATCTTCACTTCCAGCAACAACAACAGTATCCGGAGATGGTAAGTATTTGAAATTGAAGAGTCTTGAACCCGAGTGTATAGCTTTAGTTCTCTAAAAACCAATCACTCGTCAAATTATATATATATATCATGCTATCACTATCACTATTCACAAATAAGCGTACTCTTGTATACAAAACCACTCGAGTGTTGACCCAAGTGATTCACGACCCATTCTGAATCACCGCGCGTTTCCTTATTTCATTTTTTCACCCAACTTTTTTTCCTCTTACAGGCTGACTCAAGAGCCTCGACGGCCAGGTGCGCCCCGTCGGATTACTGTAGTCTGCCACTGAACGGAGCCGTCGCCCAGCTCAACGGACACTCCGACTACTACCCGCCAAGGTGCGTTTTCTCTCCGTGCTTCTAGTCCAAAATATCCATTCAAACCGTTGGAAAAGTAAATGTTTTTGGAGCCATCCTCCTCTGCTTCTCTGCGCTCTCTCCTCAATCCACACTCTCTCTCCCGTCTCTTTTACACAACAATACGAATATGGAGATTGGGGAGAGAAATATTGTAGAGGAAATATGAATATGCAATGGAAAGAGAGAGAGACGCAGAGAAAACAGTAATATGCAAAGTGAGAAGCCGCGAAGGATACGAGAAGGATCGTTCAGAAAGTTTGTTATGGTTTTCTGTGTATATTGGAAATTGGCAATGTGTATATCAACTGTACAGTTTTTCTGAAGCACTGTAGTTTCCCAGTCTCTCAGTTTCCAACTCCTTCTCTCCTGGTTCTCAGCTCCCATTCCTATAAAAAAAAACTAGAACTCCACTACAGAAAAGAGCAATCCAGGAAACATCAAAAACATCAATGAGCTTCTCTCCTTCCGTTTCCTGCTTTATATAAACGACGACTCGCTTCTTTGCCTCCTAATGTCGAACAGAACAGACGAGGAAATTATGAGTTTCCCCCCGGCTTTTGTCCATTTTTCACGGTGTCCACCCTCCGTTTTCCCGTCGTCAAAAGAGTCCCTCATGTAGTATTTTCTCAAAAAAACGACTCAAAGTTCTATCCACTTTGTCTCGGACTTTCCTGCACTTTCCCTCTTTTTCCACTCCATCATCGTCATCAGAAGCCGTCACGATGTCATCGAAAAGAAAGAAAGAGATGAAAGTTGAAACAACATGGAGACACAATAACTATTATACGTACACATTTCCATATTCATGTATTTATTCTTTTCTCGGCCCCACAAGGAGCCGTGTCGTACATTTGTGTGTGTGTGTGTGGATGGTTATTGAGTTTCATCCTTTCCTGGGAATTCTCGAGTAGCTTCGGGAACGTCTTCTGAACTCTGCCAGCTTCAGACGCTTCTGAATCACATCTGAAGGCGTTAACCCCAGTTCTGATGGCCTGGACACATAGTGAGTAATCTATTTGAGTTTTGGGTGGCTGTGGTCACTTTGAATTGGTCATCATGATCGTCGTCTACATTGAATAGAATTGGACCTTTTATGCCTTTATATTTCCGCGTTTCCCCTCAGTTTTTCACCTTTTTTGACATAGGTTTTTGGGATTTTTCTCTGTTCTGAATAGGTGAAAGGCCCGGTTCCCACAACTCCTACAAAGGGAGCCGCCCTTTTCATCAACAGCGACACGATCCCATTCCAAATTGGATAGTAAACGAGAAAAGAGAGCCTCGATAGTGACAGGCACCTCCAGAACTTTCTCTCTCTTCTTTTTCTTCTCTCTCTCTTCCATTTTTATGTTCGGCAATTTATGGCTCGGCCGTTCATTTCGTCGCCTTCTTATGCACACATTCAGCCCGACCAACACGGGGCATAACCCTCTTCTTTCCGTTGATATCACTGATAAGAACACCCCTTTTTCGACTCGGTTTCGCTCCTTTTCCAGCCGTTTTTACCGCCTTTTCCCGTTTGTTTTACCTCCCTCGGAAAGCTAAAAATAGATGAGAGAACAGCTGGAAATTGTTTTTTTCCTTCTCGTAGTCAAGGTGATTAGCTGATTAGCAGTAATCAATCACCTGGGAGCTGGACGTGGATTTTCGTTTTGTTTTCTAGGTTTTTCGAAAGTTGCTCTTGCTCTGGAACTTGAAGTATTCCTTGCTTCTGAAGCCTCTGAATCAGAATTTTCCCAACCGAGTTCTGAAAATATTTACGTAAGAAACCCTTCCCTCTCCCCCACGGTGTTTTCCCTTTCTGACTCATCCCTCCCTCCTTTTCCGTCTTATTTCCCAAAAATGGCTTGCATTTTTTCTCCACAGTCGACTAGTTCTCGCCGCATCAGACGGTTTGTGACACACTCACTCACATTTTTCGAATAATCAATACATGTTGCAGCCGTGTCACTGTCATAGGCACTGATAACGGCTAGAGAGAAAAAGAGAGCAAGAAATGCAAATAAGGCGATGAGTCAGATGGAAACTCCTCCTGGAGCTTTTGCCATTTTTCCCTTGCGATCTCCATGATTTTTCGGGCCTTCTCTGCGTCTCTCCATCCTGTAGTTCCATAGATCCCACGAAGATCGCCCCGCTTTGTTTGCTCTCTTTTTCGGTGTTTCCCGCCGCTGAAGCAAGTTGGATTTTTGAAGTTTTTGTTGATTTTTTAGTTTCGAAGCTTGCAAACTCGTCAAGTTCCAAGTCTCGTCATTCCTCTGACAGGTGCTCATTTCGGAAAACATCTGTGATTAGTGTCTTAGTTCGTACCAGTTCTAGTTCTCTCCGCTCCTTCCGTTCCCTCCTCTTCGTACCAACTCCATCTCCAGATGCGCCGTTACAACTCGGAGTCTCGTCTCCAAACCGAGACCACATTCGGCGTCTCATCGCCCTCCTCCTCGGCTCTCCCCACAGCCTTCCAACCTACTCCATCAGCTCGTTACTTCTACCATCGTCGTGCTGCTTCGACTGATCAGGAGCCGTTCATGGCACCAGTTCCCAGACCGAGAAGGGTGACATTCTCACAACCGGTTGATTCGAAACCTCCGATTCCGATACCAGTGACGCGGGTTCATGCCGGATCGAACAAAACTGGGCTGAGCTCGGCGATGTTGAAGAATCTGTAAGAATGATGGCTCCAAAAACAAACTTTCCAACAAATTCCACCTAAACCAGAAGCACAAAATCCTAATTTCTCTGTTTTTCAGCATCTCCGGCTCTTCGGTTTCATCGTCTCGACAAGAGGATCTCATGATGCATTCACACAACAACAGTACGTTTCTATTAGTTCTTCTCATCTCCAACTCTTCCAAGTTTCAGACATCCCATACGCTACGAAACTCGCCCAGGAGCCGTTCCAAATCCCGCTGTCCATCCAAATCGGCGACTATCAGCTCTGGGACTTCCTCGGCGAGGTCATGTCGAACCGAGCAGCCACGTCTTCGGAACTCTCCAGCTTCCGACTCTCCCCGGCCTACTCACTCTATCTGGCTCTCCGATCCTTCCACACGCACAACAAACCGTACTCTGTGCAGTTCTTCTCTCGGATCGAGTCCAACTTCAAGCAAATCGCCCAGGAGTGCTCTTCTAAGGATGATCTGATCTTCTGGCTCTCGAACGCTTCAGAGTTCAACCACCTCGTTGAGCGAGACAGTGAACTGAAGGCATCTCGATACGGGAAAGTGTCCGTAGAGATCGAGAGGATCTTCCGGAGACTCTGCGCAGTGCTCCAGAGTGTCATCCGTCCGGCTGCCCGGGCCCTCCTCGACATTGATCTAAATGACCGTGACGCCACTGGAGAAGTCATCCATCTGCTCGACACCACCATGAGACAAGCGAGAGTTTGTGGACTGAACGCAGCACTGACTATTCAGTTGTGCGGTCACCTGCTCCACATGGTCAATGCGTTCGTGTTCAACAGTTTGGTAGCTGTCAACCTTCCGGTGAGTCTCAGTGCCCTTTCGAACTCTTTCCTCATTCTCTCCAATTTACAGGCCGCCCCGCTCAACACCCGTCTCGGAAAGTGTCTTCAGTATCGAATCGAGTCCATCCACCGATTCTGCGAACGGATGGGTGTCGAACTGGCTGCCGAATGCCACCTCGACCGCTCCCGTCAAGCCGCCAACCTTCTCGCAGCTCAGAAGAACGACGTGGCGACTCTGGGATCCACTTGCTACAAGCTGAACTCCCTTCAAGTCATTCACCTCTTGTCTGGATTTGAAGCTGAAGACGGAGAGATTCCTTGCGATAATGACGTCGTTCATAGGATATGTCGACTCGCTGAGAAGCAGGCTGACATTCTGACTCAGGAAGACGGAGGAAGAGTGACACTGGAGGAGTCGGACGAGCTGAACCTTCCGTTCTTGATCCCACAAGACGGATACTTCATCGAGCAGTTCAAGCAGGTTCCAGAGGGACTCTGGCAGTACTTGCAGCAACTTCAGCATCGGAGACTCTGCCACTCGGTCTCGATGACCCCATCGCAACCATCTTCCCACCAACCGCATCCTTCCATGACGTCTTCCCTTCACGCAATGCATCTCGGATCCGGAGACGCCCTTCACAACCACCATCAGACCCACTATCAGCACCACCAGCAGTCTCAGCAGCAGCCGATCGTGCGAAGTGTCTCGCAGACGACGTTGACGAGCATCCCGACTACTCAGTTTGTAAGTTTTCACTTCGATAGAGCGCATTTCCAACGTCTCGCTTTCCAGGGAGACAGTTTCGGAAGCAACGCATCGGACACCATCACGAAGGTCACACTGAGAAAGAACGGAGGAGGAATAGGATTGAGTATCGTCGCTGCTCAGGTTGGTTTTCGGAAAACTTTGTGACCGAGTAGAGCGCACCTGAAGCACCTGAACCCCAGTACAAATTCGCATAAACTGATCATAAGGTTTCTGTTCCAATTCTTGATCTCCGGATTAGCCGCCCTCTCAGCTGTGCATTGCGTCGCGAAGCCTGACAAGCCCTCAATTAGGTGCAACTATGTTCGAATCCAGCTTCGCAATCCCCGAATATTAGTTCAAATTGGCAACAGTTTTCCTAAGTGGCCCATTTCCGGGCGGTCTTTCTGCCTCTTTTCCCTCTCTTCTCCCTCGGTTTCCTTGGCTTTTGAGATTGCGATCGGCTGGGTTCCACCACCAGACAAACATAGGAAAACAACAAGAAAACTAGTCGGTTTCCCCCTGTTAGTTTCACACTTCTGAGAACATTTGACACCCTTGACAAGAAGAATTATGGTTATCATTGCGGTCTATCAGGTGCCTATCCCCTTATCAATCGCCTTATCACACCTCCTAATCGTTTCCAGTTCTTACAGGGACAAGGCGAGCGGAAAATGGGAATATACGTAAAAAAGGTCGTCGAGGGAACCCCCGCGGCTCTGGATGGACGACTGGAAACTGGGGATCAGCTGATGAGTGTCAACGGACATTCTCTCGTTGGAATATCTCAGGAAGAGTAAGTTCTTTGAATTCTTGGCTTAAAAAACTCAACTCATTTCCTTTTCAGCGCCGCCCGTCTCATGACCCAAAGTGCAAACGAAGTCCACTTCGAGGTCCGGAAACGAGCCGCCCATCGGAACGGTCTGAGCCCGTGGCTCCTCCAACAGACCCCGACCACTTCTACCACCAACGGACACTTCGTCGCTCCTTCCCCGTCCACAGTACCCCATCACCCGCCGAGCTACAACAATGTCAGTCGGAACTCGTCGTACGATGCTCCGCCGAGCTACAACCATCGGTACAACCAGCAGCAAGGATCCAGTCCGATGACCCAACACCACCACCAGTCATCTGCTTCATCTTCCGGCAGAAACAGTGCCTTTGTCGCTCCGATCGTCCCGAACTCATCTGCCCATCTGCAGCAGCACTATGCTCATCACAACATGCATCACAGCATGAATCCGACGACGACGATCCTCGACAACAAGCACTATCGCAGTTCCTCAGCCAGTGATCTCCAACAAGATCCGAATGCCTCGTTCTCGCAGTCTTCAATGACAGGCAGTGCCCGCAGCTCCCTGTTCGACAAGCTTCCCCAGCACTACCGTCACTCAACTCGTCCGACAGTCATTCAACCGACTCGGCCCGGTGCTCAGTCGCCGTCGGCTCTCCGGAAGGCTGCTGCTTCCCCGGCTACTGTGTCCAACTCGAGCAATCTGTACCGTCCGACGTCAGCTTCGAATCTCTTTGCTCCGCCAAGAACTTCCGGAGGTCTGGTTGGATACTCGAGCAACGCCGCGAAGGAATCGATTCAGGACATTCATAGAGCGGTGAGTATCTTTGATTGGGAGTGATAAGAATGCTGTGATTCTTTTGCCGTGGGCATCTCAAACTGATAATTCCTAACCCCTTCTTCAACCCGGTTTGTTCAGATCAACGACCTCGAACTCAACTCCCCGCTGGCTCGATCCACTCCGAACGAAGAGGACAGCAGCTACCGTATCCCTCCCACGGTATCCAACTACGCCCCACTGCACTCGGTTCGACCAGCCAGCATGTACGGCTACGGCAGTCATATCTCTTCGCCGCCGTCATCTTCAACAACCGGAACTACCGTAATCCCGATGAATGGCAACCGGAGTTTGAATGGCAACTATCAGAGTGTCTCTACTTCTTCATCTAACACCTCACCCCGAGTGAACGTGACCATCGGGGGCGTGACTGGGTCCAGATCACACAACAGTCTGAACTCTTCGCAGGAACCCGCCGTCGTCAGACCCGTCGATCTGAACATGAACGGAAAGTCGACAACACACGTCGGAATCAAGGGAGCAGTGCCAACGGCCATCACGCAGGCTCTCCAGTTGCAGCAGAACGCCGGTGGAGTCCTCCGACCGATTCGTCCGACTTCTGGACTTCGGGAACGTCTTCAGGACGCCGACGTGCGAAATTTGGAAAAGACGAACACGGCGTTGATGAGTTACGAAGCTGTGAACGACGAACTCGATCGGCTCGACAACAAGGGAAACATGATGACCGAGGAGGATCAGAGGAGGTATCGGGAACTGCTGAACGTGGCCGCCGAGCAGAGCCGTGCAAGGAAGTTGCTCTCGGAAGTTCGCACGCCGCCTTCTCATCAAGAACGAGACATTCCGATTCGGATACAAAAAGAGTCGCATCAGAGGATGGAGACGATGATCGACGATGTGCCGCACTCGAGTTCCAGCGTCGAGAACGTGTCACCCGTGAGCCCGCCGGAGAGCCGGAAGGTGCAGTTCATCGATGAAGTAGTGCAGTACCAGACACCAACTGCCACGACGACACTCTTTGCAGCAGAAGTTCCAGTGTTGGATTCACCAGGGGTAAGATTCAAAACGTCATGAGCATTCCTGTATTTTTCATTTTCCAGATCGTCGGCACTAACGAGATCTACCGTGACCCCCGCCAACGCCGTCTCAACGAACTCCAGGATCGTAACAACCGGAACGCCGAGAACGGAGCCGACGGTGCGAAGCTCGGATTCCGGGACAAGCAGCGTCTGTTCGCCCGTCAAATCGGAGAAGAAGGCACTCCCCGACAGCGGATGGACGTGAGCAGTGCCCAGCGACAGATCGAGACGGAGATCACCGCTCCCGCCAACCAACAGAAGCCATAATTTCACAATTGATCACTCCCTCACATGCAATCAATAAGCTCTCTAGATATATATCCTAACCATTACTTTATATTGTACACTGCTTCCTCTCAAATCCCCTCAAAAAACAAAAACTTCTCGCTCACTAATCGGTTATTATGTATTCTTTCATTCGTTTTTTTTTTCTTCTAAATCGATTACTCATCGACTTATCATTGATATAATTCGCTGATTCGTGTCCTCATATTTCTTTCCATTTTGCCACGCCCCCCCACTTGGACCTAAATTACAAATTTCACTCGCATTAATTCCCCTTTCTCTGTTCTTGAACAATTTGCCTTCAGAAGATATATAAAGATTAAGATTAGTTTTCTCAAAAGATCATGGGAATCAAGCGAAAGTTCGGGGGGCATGTTTTCGAGAAAAGGTGATATCTTGTTTATCAACTTATCACCCGCACACAACCTGATAAACGATATTCGGAATCTTCTTTTGATCGAGACCCAGCAGAAAAAAGATCGAAAGAATGAACCGAGTGATCTTCGTAAGAAGACACGTGTGGAAGGGGAATGGCTGCGTATCAACGGGACATGGTATAAGGGAGCAATTGGCTGAGTAGCGACTCAGTTGTGACAACGGACCGAAAAGAGTTGGAAGAAGACAGTAACTGACAGATAGGATTGGCGAACTTGGATTGATAAGATGATTGGATAGGATCAAAGTTTCCGAATTCACGAAGATTCTGAACTGCACTTTTTCGTTGCGGATGTCTGTATTATTTCCGTCCCGCCCCGAGTCACCTGTTGGGTCTCGCCACGAAAATGGTTTTTGGCTGAAATACGGCTTCCGGACAAGGTTTTGACACTTTTTCTGATAAAAATGGGTAAAATAACATCGATTCGATCATTTCCAGCCCAATTTCAGCAGTTTCCACCGATTTTTAGTGAAAATTAGGTGTTTTTGGTAAAAAGTGGCAAAATACCCAAAAATGCATGTTTATGTACTGAAAATTGGTGAAAACTGTTGTAAATTGGCTGGAAATTATTGAATTTACGTCATCTTACTCATTTTCATCAGAAAACGTGTCAAACCCTTGTCCATGAGCCGTATTCCAGCCAGAAACCATTTTCGTGGCGAGACCCACCAGGTGACTCGCCGCGGGACGGCATGGAACAAAGTTTCCGAATTCAAGAAGCTTCTGCCCTTTTCCGTTGCGGATGTCTGTATTCTGCTTCTATTCGTCTCCGCTTCGGAAGGCGTGAAAAAGTGTTTTCGTCACGGGATTCACCAAGATCAGATCCACAAAAGATCCACTTCTGCACCGCCTACAGTATCTTCTGCCCGTAAACGAAATGTTTTTCTTCTCCTCTCCCCCTAATCACCTTATCACTCCTATCACTTCTCTCCCACTCCATTCAACATTCTCGAAAGATCAAGTCGACAGAACAGTTCGGGTGCATTTTGATGTCTCTCTCTGACTCTCTGCACCCTCTTCTCTCTGTGGCTTTTGTTTCAAAGAGATTTCAAGGATTAGAACAGGTATTATCACTAAATAGGTCAGCCCCTCTTATCAGTGTTTCTCTCTCGCTAATCCCATCCGTTTTCGGTTTCGAACATCCGACAAATCCGACTGTGATCGTTCAACGACCAATGACGTTTCACAGCCAGAATCGTCTATTCTTAGACAACCTTCTAGAAACGTTTTTGAACTTTTCCTCAGCTACCGTACTCCTTTTTGCACTGATATTGCCTATCAGCCTCTTATCACCAAGTTCTTCCTTGTGTACACAATGTGTGATTTGATCAAGACGTTGGCTCCGCCCACTTCCAAGCCACGCCCCTTTCCTGCCTGAATCGTTTCTTTTTGTTCTCGGTTTTGTCTTTTCGATGCCACCGAAACACACATTTTGAACTTTGTCATACGGTAGGTATACTGTAGTGTGTACAAGGTTACTGTACCCTTGATTTATTTCACTCTGATTTTGAACCTTTTATCAAAGTTCACTGATCTTTAATTGGAACTGATCTCTGTTCGGGGTCAGAATTCAATTAATTGGATTACTGTTCAAAGTGCAGTAGAGCGCATCTGCTGACTTTGAAAAGTTCTTCGAGCTCTCTGTGAACACTTGAACTCTTCTTCTTCTTCTTCCCGTTTCGTTTTCGTGTCGGGACCCATTCCATATCTTCCAGAACCCTCGCATCGGCCCCCTCATCTTTCTCCTTCCCTACCGTACCTCTGGCCCCCGTGCCACGTCATCAAAGATAGAAAGAGAGAGAAGAGACGCAGAGACACAAGCAGTATGCGATACGTTAAATGTTCCGAAGAATTGCAGTTTCCATAGCTCTTCTCCTCGTTTCTCTGATTTCCATTGAAGGTAAGAGGATTCTGAATCCCTGAATCATCGGATTTCTTCAGCGCATCCAGCGGACGACAGCTCTGAAACCAGTGAATCTCCACGTGGAGTGTATCATTTCAGTGACACCGACAGAGACATTGAGACCAGTTTTAAGATTCCCGATTTTGAAGCGGTAAGTGAGAAGTGCCGGGGGATTACTGTAGATGTACATAAGTTTCAGCTGGATCCAATAAAGGTCGCTTCTGATCTCATGTCATCTGCGATGAAAGTTGACACGAAGCGAAAGACGCTGGCGGGAATTCAAATGCCGTTCTCACTGACGGGAAGGCCGATGAGTCTGCAGGTGGGTTACTGTAACTAGTTCATTGAATATTGTCTTGTTTCCAGATAAACGGAGAGTCTCACGACGCTGTCAGTCTCGTCGACGACCCGAAAAAGCATAAGAAGAAGCCAGAAACCCGGCGATCCGACATGACTCCAGAGTCCCGACAGGCATTTCTCAGGGCTCGGCAAGTGTGTCTGGAACAGTCTGCGGACTCTTGTGACCAAGCACTGGACACGTTTCATCGAATCAGATACGGGAAATCACTATTGATAAGAGAAGAAGGAGAAGAGGAGAACGAAGGGGAACAGTACACAAGAATCATTGAGAGACGGCTCAAGGAGCAGGAGGTACGGGTTACTGTAGATCTCATAAAACATTTTCGTTTCAGTCATCACCCTCCACCTCCACAACGCCTTCTGAATCCGAATCGTCAACGTCTTCTTCTGAATCGGACCCCTACATAACTTCTGAATCCCAGGAATCAGAAGACGTCGAGGAGGAAGAAAGAAGACCTCATCGTTTTTCACATATCACATTGCCGAAATATCATGACAAAGCACACAGTTTTCTGAGAGATATCAACTAGTCAGCCTTTTTCTTCTTCTTTTCCACCCAAATAGACTTTTAAAATAAAAACTGCCAAATCAGATTATCGATTGATTCATTTGTGATCTTTTGAGTTCCGCTTCAGATGCGATAGATCGTATGAGCGTTCGTCGGCGGATTGTTGTAGACGGGCGGTGCCAGCGAGACGTTGACCTTCGTGTAGAGACGTTCCAGCGGCCACTCGTTGTACGAACGCTTCCAGATGTTTCTCGACATCTGGGTGCCATCCTGAAACCAAGCAAGTTCATCTGAAAGTGTGCCCCACCGCACTTTGAGAGTCTTCGGCTGGATCTCCTCGGGAATTCTCAAAGTCTCGATGGCCACCTTCAGACGCTTCTGCGTGTACTCGTGAATCGACAACGGCCAGTCCTCCGAAGTCATCAGAATCAGGTTGACGGTTCTTTTCTCGCCGGCGGCAAGGATTCCAGTCGTGTACTGCACACGGAAGATCTTTTCCTGAACAACAAAGACTCTAGGAATCTAGAACAGTCCCGATTACTCTGGCCTTGATGTTGAACGTCACCGGGTAGGTTTCGGGGTTCTCGAGGTGAAGAGTGGCGTACGAAGGATTCTTGTAGTTGTTGTTTTCCGTTTCGAAGCACACCCATCTGAAAGACAAAGCTCTAAAACACTGCAGAACCCCCAGAATCCACGTACTTCGGCTCGACGGCAATCTCTTTTTCCGGAGAGATACAAGACATCTTGTAAGCGGCCACTTCCTTCAGAGTCTGTATCTTCTTCTTCTTTTCCGGTTGTTTCTTCTCGGGTTCCGGGGCTTTCTCTGGTTGCGGGACCATCTCCGGCTGGATGTTATCCGATGGGCTACCACAGGATTCAGCTGAAGTTCTGGCTGGAACACCTGGAAAACAGCATGAGATCGGCTTCTAAGAGCTAGGTTACCTTCCAAAAACTGCTCCATTTCCAGGGGTTTTTCGAGTTTTCCGACGGATTTCTAGTAGAAATTGGGAAGTGGAAATGACTAGGAAAACGTTGTTTTTTGTTGTTTGTATTTTTGTGTTTGTTTTTTTTTTGATAAATTCAAAGTTCACCACGTGATATAGCTCTTATGCCCTAGTTCTATCACCCAAATCCCTTCTAACGTTTCCCATTGAAAAAGTGCGCTTCTTCAGCTGTTCTTCGTTGTTTATTAGTGAAATGTTTCCCTATTTCTCTGCGTCTCTCCCCAACTTCTCTCTCTCGCTAACTTCATAATCTCTGCGAGAAAAGAGATAATTGTTGCACCCGAAACCAGCGACTTCCTGATTGGATTCAGTTCGATCGTTGGCCGAAACAACTCATTTTCCCATAGTTTCCAAGGCGACCCAATAACAATTTGCTCTTTTCTCTCCCTCTCGAATAGGATTTCTGGGCCCCCGACGCCTTCGTTCTTCCCTTTCTCCGACTGCGTCTCTTCGTCTCTCTTCGTTTCTTCTTCCTTTTTTAGGGGCACGACACACTCCTTTCTCCGTCATTTTTAGTCACTCTTTATCCGATGCGCACACCAAAATATTCATGATTTTGACCATTCCTGAACGGTTTTCAGCTCTGACTATCTTATTTTCTCATGGCCCTTCAGTGCTCTTTCCCTACAAAGTTTTGATTTTCGCACAAACGTTTGTGCAGTTTTAGAGGAAACAAACTCATAAAAAGCATATGTTTCTGGAAAGATTCCAGTAAAGTTCGGTGTTTTATGCTCAAGCTACAGTATCCTTTCTCTTCTACACCCTCTCGAATCACACACTCTCTCACTTCTACTGCTACAGTATCTATTGAGTTCAACTAATCTACACTCCAAAAGAAAATACATAACATTTTTCATGAAATTCCATTCAAATCCATGATTCCAAAGGACAAAACCACAAAAAAAACACTCTGAATTAGGTCAATTTCCAATACTGTCTCCCCTTGCATTTATTTTGCAATTCCTCATGAAATCGGATACTTGTGTGTCCCGCGGCTCATTACTGAGCACAAAATGAGCAGCATCACGCTCCGATGACGGCAGATGACATGCACGGCTCTGACGTGAAAATTGGCAAAGCCTATTTTAGGCTTGAATAGGTTACGACGACTGATTTTTTGGTTTCGAGAGGGAAGACTTGCAAGATGTTTTGCAAGAGAGAAGGAGCTAAGGAATTGCATCTCAAAACTGCCACTCGAAATTTCAAACTGGCGCGCGCGCAGCGAAAAGTACGACATTTTTCAGTGAATTTTGGGTGTTTTCGAGTGAATTGTTGTTACGAAAACACGAAAAATGCGAATCTTACTGTAGTATTCGCTGCGAGATATCGTCCGCGCCAATTTGAAATTTCGGATGCGAGATGAAGTTTTGAGTTGCAACGATAATATCTGTTCGATTGTTCTGGACAAAATTGCTCCGAATTCAAAGTTGTTTCTCAAAATCCCAAGTGTAAGTTTCAGTTTTGATATCTCAAATGTTGTCTAGACACTTCCGCCGCCCACCCAGTTCAAACCCATCCCTTATCATTTCTTATCAGTCGAGTCCACTATTTATTCATTGTATTTTGTCCGAAATCTACGAGTTTTTGCATCTTTCCGAGGAGTAGCCAACACACGAGAGCACAAGAGCAAATACGTTTTATTATTTCCGTATTCCCCCCTCAAATATTTCGTTTTCCAACAAAAATGTTCCTTTCATCTCGAAAATCAATCGATACAGATTTGATTGAAATGCAAATTAGCAGTGTTCCCGGGGATGATTTCCGCCCCCATTCCAACTCGAAACTCTCGTTTTCTCTTCTCGTTGTGCAAACACATCCGCCCGGTTTTTGCCATGTCAAACACACAATTCTCACCCAATTGTCACAGATTTCTTTTTCTTGAATTGTCCGAAGAAAACGATTGACTGACTCTCTGAATCGTGGCAAGACCCAAAAGCTTCAAAGTGCTCCAGGAGCCTGTCCAAGAACCACTTCCAACAGTTTTCAGAAATGACGTGATTGTGTACTGGTTCGAGAGTCAATAGAACTTTCCAAACTTTCCGATCACTTGTTCTTGTTGTTCAAGGCTACTGTAGGCACTGAGTCACGTAGGAAACACTCCGTTTGCTAACTTCATTAGTTATCTCGTAAGAAAACTGAATCATAGTGTTTTTTGGCCGTTCCAGCTGGTCAAATGAAATTATTCACTTCGAACATTCTACTGAGAGACTAGAATGTATTCAATGTTCCCGGGACAGGTGAAACGTGTGTTAACTTGTCGTGGCGGGACCCAATTCCAAGATCCCATTTGAATATCTTCAAGGTCTCGCCACGAAAATGCTCATTGCTCTAGCCAGTACCCTCCAATTATCTATGCACTTTCCTTCCCTTGACACTTTGTTTTTGTCCTTTTCCTCCTTCTGATTATCACGTACTTCAACCAGATTCCCAAAATATTTTCGGTTTTCACATGACTCGAATTCTCAGAGCTCAAAATCAGGTGTTGAAATGTGAATAAACCACAGATTCGCACCTGCCAATTTGATGGTGACAAACAACACAGATTATCTCACGAGTTCCGAGCTTCATGGGCGTGGCTTCAACTGATTAGGTTTCGAGTTCACACGACAACTTTTTATCGTCTAGGAGGAGTTTGTTGGTTTTTACGTGACTCACAACAAGGTACAAAATATGATAACACTGTAGTACTGGCGTCCCGCCACGAAAATGGTTTCTGGCTGAAATACGGCTTCTGGACAAGATTTCGACACTTTTTCCGATGAAAACGGGTAAAATAACATCGATTCAATCATATACATCCAAATTTCAGCAGTTTCCACCGATTTTTAGTGAAAATTAGATGTTTTTGGGAAAAAGTGTCATAGTACCCAAATTTGCACGTTTTTGTACGGAAAATCGGTGGAAATTGCTGGAATTTGTCTGGAAATGATTAAATCTTACCCGTTTTCATCATAAAAAGTGTGAAAACCTTGTCCAGAAGCCGAATTCCAGTCAGCAATCATTTTCGTGGCGAGACCCATCAGGTTACTCGTCGCGAATAATAGGGATTTCGAAAAAAGTTTCGAGACACTGGATATTTTTGTTTTATTGATCTGTGTACCTGAGCAGTTGAGCAAACAGAAGAGGCAGATGACTTGGATGTCTCGAGTGTGATTTTGGGATTCTGAAGCTGACCTCCTTGAGCCAGACATTTTGCAAACTTTTGAACTTTCTCCTTATCAGTCCTCCCAAAAGATCAAAATATCTCGATCTCTTCCCTATCACTAACATAACTTTCCTTTTTATTTGCCCATTTTTGTCGAGTGTACTCTACTCGTGTAGGTCAAGAGCACTTGAATCATTTCATCAAAACGTCTTCTCTCACAGCCATCCCAAAAACTTCCCCGGAGCATTGTTCCTGGCCGTTTCTCACGTCATTTTCTCTTTGCTCTTTTTCTCTTTTTCCTGCTTCCCGTCATTATTTGCCCAACCTGATAATGTCCTCTCTCTGACTCTTTGACGAGAGAATCAGAGACGCAGGTGGAGAGAGAAACTCAAGAACTCGACTAGTTCGTTTCTCGCAATTACTCCTCAATTTATGAGTTTTTGAATCTTTTTCACTGCTCCTCCAAACTCCATGTTCCCTATGTCTATTCCCCCCAAATTCGTGAACTTGTCCACCCTTCTGCCACTTGCCATTCCCTCTAATTAGTCCAGTTCACCACGATTCTCTCTCATTTTCACGTCCAAATGAGCGCGGATTCTGAATCCGCACGTCTTCTTGAAAGTAACGTCTTCTAACATCTCTTTTCAGAATCCCCCTCACCATATTCAGATGACACATCGGATACGAAACATTTCGAAGAAGCGGGTCTAGGAATGGTCGGCTTTTGGCGCCAACTCAACTTTTTATTATGGAAGTGTATATTGGTTAGAAGAAGGCAGAAGGTGAGATACCGACTGATAAAGTGATAAGGAAAAGATTTAAAGTTCTGGCTAGCAGTCGAGCTCATCGTGCCATGCATTCTATTCATCATCATAGCACTCGTCAGGACCAAAGACTTTTCGGAAGGAATGGAGCAGTGTGAGTATTACGGTAGCCGTGTGTTTTCCACTTGGAACTACTCATTATCACTAGTTGGTTGCTCATAACATTCGATTCACGTCACTAAGATTATGTCAGTGGAAACAGGAAAACAAAATGTTTTATGTTCCGGTTGGATGATTTAGTGATCGAAATAGGGAAAATATGGCGCCAATCTTTCGTAATACCCCTAAACAAAACTGCGAACCCCAAAACGGCGAATGACTACAGGCCCATCAGCCTAACTTCACAAATCTGCAGAATCTACGAGCGATGCATTTTGAAATACCTTTTACCACATCTAGACATCA
>LR539527.1:97426-113726 GCA_900536315.3 Caenorhabditis becei
TAGAATCTGTGCAAAATGCCTTCACACGCCGACTCAGGAGTCGACAAAAAGGAAAATACATATCAATCAATGACGCTGAATACGAATCTGCAAACGAGCGCAATCTAGATTACCAGCTAGAATCACTAAAAAGCAGAAGATCTAATACCGACGTAAAATTGCTTAACAGTATGATCGCAGGCAAATTAGACATAGACGTCAGCAAACTATTCAAAATATCCAGAGATGAGAAAACAAGATCAAAAATAAGATTCAGTTGGAATAAGTGTAAATCCAAACTCAGACGCCACTTCTTTGTAAATCGCGCCATCCTCAACTACACTCGCAACCAACGATCTCTCCCCATTAGCCCCCAACCGACTCTTTAATCATCCGCCCACCTTTGTACTTGATCCACCGAATATGTCTTATTCTTATGTTCACGACCATGTATGTCGTAATAAATAAATAAATAAATAAATAGGGAAAGACAGAGTTGAAACTGGAACAAT
The DNA here is from genome assembly GCA_900536315.3 of Caenorhabditis becei. NCBI lineage: Eukaryota > Metazoa > Nematoda > Chromadorea > Rhabditida > Rhabditidae > Caenorhabditis > Caenorhabditis becei. Next base: position 97,918 of record LR539527.1, read on the forward strand.
TGTTAGATCCCGATTTGGAACTAGGAACATGTGAATTGCAGGTCACTACGACTCGAAAGGACTTCTCTCCGCGGGTTTCCTTCCGTTCATCCATTCGTTCTTCTGCTCCTTTTCCAACCGATGCAATGCCGGTCCGACGACTGGAGATGAACGAGAATTCCTGTTCAATGACGATGGAGAAGCAACTCGGAATGAGTCTATGTAGGCCCGACACCTTCGTTCATCAGTAACCCCTCCTGTTTCAGAATCGTCGATGCCATCTACTACTCATCCCTCCAACTTCGATGGATCGGAAAGAATCCCAAAAAGTTCGAGGAGATCGTCAAGGGAGGCGCTGAAATTGTGCATTGGCTCGCTGGGAAACCTCAGAATTCGACTCAATTAGTCCGTCTCGGGGATCTTTTCGATGCTCCAACCCGGGAGAACCTCACGAGATCTCTCACGGGCACTGGACTCAAATTGGAAACCGCCAGGAAGTTCCTGAATGTTTCCATAGAACCGGGGGCTCTGGAGGTGTATGAGATATTGCGAAACGAGTTGGGATGGACTGATTTGTTGTTCTCGAATCCGTTGTTTTGCGACGAGAGAATGTTCGAGAAGACGTTTTCATTTGAGCCGGGACAGGAATTGAACAGTGACGAGAGGGACGAGTTGTGTGATAATTTGACACCTGCGGAGCTGATGGACTTCAAGAACTTTATGAGTGCAGCCACGATTCCGACGGTACGGTTACTGTAGTTATTCTAATGTACAGTAATCCTTGCAGCCCTCTCGTATCCGTATCTCCACCTTCATCTCCTCTGCTCAAAATATCTTCGAACCCACCCTGATCTTCTTCCAAAAGTACTCCAACTACACCACTGATCAGCTTCTCCTCGCACTATTCTGCGGAGAGGATCCGAGAGGTACACAGCTTCTGAAATTTTCTGCAAAAAGTCATTTGTTCAGATGTCATTGAGCAGACAATCAACCCGAACAACGACAAGACCGTCGAGACTCCATTCGAGAAGCTTCGGAAGCAAGTGATCGAGTTCATCCAGACAGTGACTCCCGGAAAGGAACAGGAGAGGAACAGCACGTGCACGCCCGTCCCGTACCACCCGGACATGAACTGTTCGTCACTGGAGAGTCCGATTCTGATGAAGGTGCGGGCGGCTCTGTCGGGATATATTCTGGTGACACCGGACAATCCGGCGACGAGGAGAGTTGTTGAGAGGTTGAACGAGCCGATGAGAGATCTGGAATACGTCAGGAATCTTCTGTACGGGTACCCGTCGGAGGCTCTGGAACTTCAGGATAGACTTCATGCATCTGATCTGTGGCCAGCTAGTCAGGTGAGTCCGCATCCTCTTATAGTTCACAGAATCCAACTTTCAGAAACTTCTCCACTACATCAACATCTACAAAAACGGTCAGAATCAACTGAACAACAAGAACGTTCGTTTCATTCTGGAGCATCTCTTTGCTCCGTCCACAGATGAATACAGTTTCGGAAGAGTCACCAAGGACGTCGTGTCACTGGCAAATAAGTATACTGGGGTACCAGAAACGTTGAATTTCAAGGCTTTACATTTGATTTCAGTGCTTCCTTGTCGATAGATTCCGTTTTGTTCCGAATGAGAAGGATCTGGAGGCGGTAAGCGACTTCACTGAATCAATTACTCTTTGAGTTGTGAACTTTCAGAATGCAGTGTGCCTGATGGACATGAATCAATATTTCACTGGAATCGTGTTTCACATGGATCCCAAAGCGGACAAGTTTGACGACTTTACCACTTACAAAATCAGACATTATCCCGAAATGGTTGATTGTAAGTGCGCTCTAGTGTACTCAAAGTAGAGTAATCCTTTCCAGCCACCACCAGTTTCATGGACAGCAAGAGCAATCCGTTCACCCGTCACAAACCACTTCTGGACTTGAAGTATCTGACATTTGGATTCTCGTTTTTGCAAGGTTTGCTAAGTTTCGAGCTCATCTCATCTGTATTCTGCCTTCAGAAGCCGTGGACCGTGCGATCATCAGTGAGAAGACCCACTTGAACTCTTCGAACATCGGAGTCTACGCTCAACAAGAACCGTTCCCGTGCACTGTCAAGGACACGTAAGCTACAGTAACCCATCAACCAATCTACAGTAATCTTCAGATTCAACGTGGCCATCTTCATGCCCCTCTTCCTGCTCATCTCGTTCATCTTCCCATCAGCACTTCTCGTCAAGAATATTGTTTATGAGAAGGAGCAGAAGATCAAAGTGAGTACCGTAACCCTACAGTAATCCATTTATTTTCTTTCCAGGAACAAATGCGAGCTATGGGACTCGGAGACGCCGTGCACTTCATCTCATGGGCTCTGATCTCCCTCGTCCTCAACTTCATATCAGTCCTTATCATCTCGATCATTTCAAAAGTCGCCAAGATCTTTGACTACACTGATTACACCCTCCTCCTGTTCGTCCTAGTTCTTTTCTTGTTCTCATCAATCGGTAAGTCCTGCCTGAAGTTTCTCCTGATCTTCCAATTGTTCCAGCCATGTCCCTTTTCTTCTCGACCCTCTTCACCAATGCCAACATCGCCACTGCTGCCACATGTGTCCTCTGGTTCGTGTTCTTCATCCCGTTCCAACTGCTCAGAACCGATCGGATCACTTCCCCAACTTTCAATCGGATTGCGGTGAGTCTACCCTATCATACACAACTCACTGCTTCCCATTTCCAGCTCCTGCTCCCTCCAACCGCCATGGGTCACTGCTTCAAACTGCTCGAGTCCTTCAACGCCATGGAACGTGCATCCTGGTCGGACATCGGAGAGATGAGCAACCCAGATCTGGGAGTCTCCGTGGAGCTGTGCATGATCATGCTCCTCGTCGACACGGCCCTCTTTCTGATCCTTGCCTGGTACATCTCTGCAGTGGCTCCCGGCGAGTACGGAGTGAAACAGCCACTCTGGTTCCCATTCACTCTCAAGTACTGGGCACCGGGACTGTACAGGAATCGGGTGGAGTTCGCGGATGATGAGCACTTTGACATTATACCGAGTAAGACAACTGGGAATCGATTACAATTACTGTAACATTATTCATTTCAGCAAGCGACTCATTCGACTCGGAACCCACCAATCTGAAGCTCACAGTTCATATCAACTCGATGAGCAAGGTGTATGAGAACGGAACGAAGGCGCTGGATTGTCTGAACTTGAGGCTTTACGAAGGACAGATTACAGGACTTTTAGGGCACAATGGAGCTGGAAAGACTACGACGATGTGAGCAATCGAACCTTACTACAGTAACCCTTCACTTCCAGGTCAATCCTCTGCGGTCTCTTTGCGCCGTCTTCTGGAACTGCCAAGATCTACTCCAGAGACATCCGAACGGATCTCAGAAGAGTCCGAGATGTTCTTGGAATCTGCCCGCAGCATAATGTCATCTTTAGCCAGTGAGTTCAATCATTCCGTACAAAGCCCCACTCTTCTGTTCCAGTTTGACAGTCGCTGAGCAACTCCGTCTGTTTGCTGCTCTCAAGGGAGTCCCTGACGGCGATCTTGATGCTCAAGTCGCAGAGATCCTCACGAGTGTCTCGTTGACCGAAAAAGCAGACAAACTGGCCAGCACGTTGTCCGGAGGAATGAAACGAAGGCTGTGCATCGGAATCGCGTTCATCGGAGGGTCTCGGTTTGTGATTCTGGATGAGCCGACTGCTGGAGTGGATGTGACGGCGAGGAAGGACATCTGGAAGTTGTTGCAGAGAAACAAGGAGGGACGCACGATCCTGCTCTCCACTCATCACATGGACGAAGCTGATGTTCTCTCGGATCGGATCGCAATCCTTTCTCAAGGCCAGTGCATCACAGTCGGATCATCCGTCTTCCTGAAGAGACGATTTGGAAACAATATGACACTGGCAATGGTCAAGGAAGCATCAGAGATCGACTATTCCAATGCTACGAATCAGATTCTCGAGCTGGGAAGCGACATCGGATTGGAGATTGGGGATGAGAATGAAGAAGAGATCGTGTTCAAGATTCCGATCCACACAGACTCTGACAAGTTGGAGAAGTTCTTCTTGCGACTGGATGATCACGTGGAGAAACTGAGACTCGGACAGTATGGAATATCAGCTCCGACGCTTCAGAATGTATGTTTGATCGAATCCAAGAAGCTTCTGAACTTTGTTTTCAGATCTTTGTCTCGCTGGCGCCTCAAAAAGAGTATCATGTTCCGAAAGTCACGAAATGTGGATGGTTCAGAAAGATCAAGGAGAAGTTCTGTAGATCGTGAGTTGTACTCTTCGGGTATAGAAACAATGGAATCTTGTAGAAGAAGCGAGGAGGAGCAGAATGATCTGATATCTCCGAACCCAGCTCTGATCGAAAACAACCAGCCCCAGAACAATGAGACCGAGGAAGTGAAGTTTGAAGGTGAGCAACCGAATCATAAGAATCGTCTCGAACCTGTACTTTTAGATTTTGAGAAGCCCGACCTTCTGCAAGGCAAACGCCTCGTCCTGCAACACTTCTGGGCCCTGCTCGTCTGCCGAATGAACTACACTCTCAAGTCGAAACGAACCTTCCTCTTCCAAGTCATCATCCCGCTTCTTCTGCTGGCCGTGGCCGAACTTTTCGTCGTCCTCCAAGTCTCTTCATCCCGTCCTGATCTCATGACTTCCATGCCTGCACTCCCATTGGAAACGAGCATTCTGGGAAATCACAGTGACTTCTATGTGAACTCCTGGGACACTGCCAACGATTCCATAGCCACTGACATCTTGAGATCAATGTTTGAGTCGCCAGGAACAGGACCGAGATGTGCGAAGGGAGAGCCGACCGACATGCTGTATGTGCTACAGTAACCCGGGACATACTGACCAATTTCTAGTTTCAGAGCCTCTCTCCGCCGCCAATTGCACTTCCGCAACCGATACGGATGGGGAAGAAACATGCCGCCGCCAGGAGTCAACAAGGACACTGTGTAAGTACAGTAACCTCAGCTACAGTAACCTTTATCAATTTCAGTGATAACGAGTATCAGTGTCAAGACATCCAAGGAGTGTTCGATTACACGGAAGACATCTCCAATGTGACCTACAATGAGCCAATCCCATGTGCTTGTGAGGACTTCGGATGGAATTGTACAATGGAGAACTGGCTCTGGAAAGACACCAACTGGATCCGTCTCAACTCGACTGACCGGATCTTTGACCTCTCGGGAAGGAACTTGTCCCAATTCCGAATGGTCACAAGAACTGCGCAGACTTCGAATGCCACTGGACCGTTCTTGTAAGTGATAACAAGTTGATAACTGGTGAATGTTGTTTCAGCCTCGGTGGATTCTCATTGGGACATGTCAACAAACGAGCCCAAACTCAAGAAGACATTGACTATTCGAAGAGCGGATGGGTTCTTGCACAGAAAGATTTCTCCGAGGCATTCCTCATCATCAACCTGAACGTCTCTTCTCTGGAACCATCAACTCCCAAAGTTCAGGACCCATTCGCAGCAAATCATACAATAACCCAAGTTGTCTATGACCTCCTGGAGAACCTCGAGGTGAAGCAGAATGTGAAGGTCTGGTTCAACAACAAGATATGGGCGGCGCTGCCGATTGCGAACAATATTCTGACGAATGCTTTGTTGAGACAGGAGGACACTTTTGATGGTAGGGAATACAGATCACATCAAGGGCTGCATGAAAGTTTCAGCTGCTGAGAACCTTGGAATTCTTACTCTGAACCATCCGATGAACAAGACCATCTCGCAGACATTGGATCAGAACGCACTGAAGTTCACTCAGACCCTGGCGCTGTTCCGTATCACGTGTCTTCTGCTGGTTCTCTCGATGATCCCTGCTGGATTCACTGTCTACCTGGTCGAGGATCGAGTCTGCGAAGCATTCCACTTGCAGATCGTCGGAGGGTTGAAGAAGTTGACATACTGGGTGACCAGTTACTTGTATGACTTGGTGAGTTTCAAAAGATGAATTATCAAACATCCCATCGTTCCAGACCGTCTACACCTGTGTCATCCTGGTCATCATGCTCATCTACCTCTGTTTTCGAGTCACCGACTTCACCGACGACGCCACCACTTTCTTTTCGTTCCTTCTGCTCTTCTTCATGCACGGAATGTCGGCCATCCTGTACGCGTACGTCTTCCAGAAGATGTTCTCAGTCCCCGCACTCTCATTCGTCCTCATCGCCATCGGCTCCTACTTCATCGGAATCGTGTGTGCATTGACTGTGATCATGCTAGAGACACTTATGGTTCAGGTGAGCTTTCGGGATTTGGGAGGCTTTTGAGATTGGAAATTTAGGACGCGACCCTGGTGACTCCGCACAACGTCTGTGCCATCGTGTTCCTGGTCCTTCCCCAGTACAACTTGGGAATCGCCATCTTCCGAGGACTCATGATCTACCAGGTCAAGAAGATCGGATCGAACTTCCTCGAAAGCATCAACCGCCCCGACATGATCTCTGAACTCCCTCTCCCGGCTCTCCTCTCCTTCGACCAAATGGGTCTCCACGTCCTCTGTCTCTTCCTCCACGTCATCATTGCTGCCACATGCCTTGTTTTCTCCCAGATGGACGAGTTCTCATTCGTCCGAAGGAAGGAGAGAGCACTGACCTCTGCGATGATGCTCAGTGAGCCGGCGAACGAAGAAGATGAAGACGTGGTCAAGGAGAAGAATCGGGTCGAGAACATCCCGTTGGATGGCTCTCACAACTACGCTCTGGTCGTTCGGAACCTCGCGAAAGCCTACAATCCGGAACTGCTCGCCGTCAAGGGAATCTCGTTTGCAGTGGAACCAGGGGAGTGCTTCGGACTGCTCGGGCTCAACGGAGCAGGAAAGACGACGACGTTCTCGATGCTGACAGCGAAGATCTGGCCGGGACACGGGTGTATTGAAATGAGCGATACCAGGTGAGAGTTAGAAATTGAGATCTTTGAAATCTAAACTGGGCATTCAGAATCAACACGGGCTCATTCTCGGATGTCCGGAACTTCCAACAACTCGGCTACTGTCCCCAGTTTGACGCTTTGAATATGAAGTTGTCAACCAGAGAGAACCTCAAGTTCTATGCAAGAATTCGGGGAATCGTGCCAACTCAAATTGACTCGGTTAGTCCAAGAATTGGAAGCTCGCTCTATTGTCAACTTGCAGATCATCGACCGTCTCCTGGTTGCTCTCCATCTCCGTCCTTATGCCAACACTCAAACATCCAGTCTCTCGGGCGGAAATCGCCGTAAGCTGTCCGTGGCAGTGGCCCTTGTCAGTCAGCCATCTCTCATTTTCCTGGACGAACCCTCCGCCGGAATGGACCCTGGCTCCCAGCAGTTCCTGTGGAAAGTCATCGAACGTCTCTGCAAATCCGGAAAGGCAGTGGTGCTGACATCGCATTCGATGGAGGAATGCGAAGCTTTGTGCACTCGAATCGCCATAATGGACAGGGGAAGAATCAGATGTCTCGGAGGGAAGCAGCATTTGAAGTCAAAGTTCGGAAAGGGTTCGATGCTGACGATGAAGATGGGAAAGGATGAGAACGCCAAGGAGATTGCGGTTATGTTGAAGAGCAAGTTGGGAGAAGGGGCGAGGATCGAGGCAGTGCACTGCTCGACGGTGTTCGTGCACATTGAACAGGGATCGGCGAGTGTCGCACGGGTGCTGGAGATTGTTAATCAGGTTGGTACTCTCGGACTGATCCCTCGAAACTTCTTCTTTTCTTTCTTTCCAGATCAAAAAGCAGCACGACGTCGACGACTTCACTCTCTCCCAATCGACCCTCGACAACGTTTTCCAGTCGATCGCCGAGAACCAGTCGCACAACTCGGACAGCTCGGACTACTCTCCGAACGGCACGCTTTCCATCAATCGCAACAACACTTCGTCTACCTACGTGGCAGCTGATCAGTGATATCTCAACCTGTGATAAGCTCACCTGTGATTGACTTTCTGTGACTAACTTACAAATCATTTCAGTGATAACAGGGTTCTCTATGACTTTAATTCCTTTAGTTCCTCTAGTCTGTGGTCTCCTACGGGTTCTCTCTTGAAATTGTTCAGTTGTCAAACAATCATAAGTAACAATAAATAAATTATTTTGAAATCAACGAGTAACAAATCAATCGATAATCAGTCTTCCCTTTCCTCTTCGATACTGTAAATGACATCGTTTTCGAGATCTTCTATCCGACCCGGAATTATGATTTCCTCGCCGGCGAATGACAAACGAGAAGCCTGAAATGGAAGGGTTACTGTAGAAGCAAGTTGTGCACTCACCGTGGCGGTGTTTGACTCCACTTTCGGACCACTCAAGAGATGGAAGAAATGTGTGCAAACACCGCCACGGTCATTTGCGGATGGCTAGAAACAGGAAACCGCGCTCTATTGAAGTTACAGTAATCCTACCTTCTTCTTGGGCACTCCCGAGTCTGTCGATAACTTTGATTCTGTCCGGAAGTCGTGATTATGCTTCTCCAGCAGCGTCAGCTTGCACATTCCGTCCTCACACATTGTCACAGAAGTCGATATCCGAGCAGAAGCCGCATTCGAGGGAGTCTCGCCCCACGGTTCTGTCCTTCCTGAAACATCTTTGGATTCCAGGACCCTTCCACTAGCATTACCATGTCCGAAGATCTGGAACACGAGTCCTGTCACGGCCAGCACCCCCGCCAGACTGTAGAATGCAAACTTCCACTCTTCGATTGTGTCCTGGAAGCAGAATTGAGAATGGGTGGTCTGCTGATGCTACTCACATGACTCGTAATCCTTCCGATAAGAATCGGAGCCAGTGTTGACGCAATTTGCGAGTACAGCTGGGCATAAGAGGAGATGAACGCGGTGAACTGGAAGTATTCAGGTGGCTTCGAAGGATTCTGAATCCGGAACGGACCTGTGGTGCCACTGTCACAACCGAGGTGTTGTATCCCGGGACGTAAGCGGAGAACGCAGCCATCGACATGATGATGCTGAACTGAACCAGCTCTGCGCTTCCAAACGGAGCCAGAGCAGCGAGGACAATGAAGAGGGCACTGACGAAACTTGCTGAAAAGCCAGTGGTTGAAACCAGAAGTTTGATAATCCGTGCATACCGATTCCATTGGACACCTTGGTTACTGTTGTCGCATTGACTTTCGCCTGCTTCACCTTATCAGCAATCACGGCAAACAAGATCTTAGTGATCATTTGAATGATAAATGGAAGGGAGGACCAGATGCCGTTCTGTTAGAGAAGATTGGTTACGAAAAGACGTTATCACTATCTCACATGAGTCAAATTCATCTTCATCGCGATCTGATTGTACTTTGGAAGATAGGTGACAAGAGCTACCAGGACATAGCTTTGAGCGAAGGAACAGACGCAAATTGCACAGACACAACCGTTTAGGATAATCTGAAGATCGGATACTTCGGTAGAGCGCACTTCCAACTCACTCTCTTGTACGGTGTCGGCCTGACCAGCGTCTCTGCCCTGGATCTTCTCTGCTTTCCACCTTTTATGTATGTCAACTCTGTCGCTGTGATATATTTGGATTCTCTCGGCTTATCAGCAACTCTGACATGCCAGATTATCAGGAATATCAGTCCAATGAGACCTGAAACAAGATGGTTCGTTGGAGCGCACTTCCAACTTCACCTACCATAAAATATAAATACCAGTGGCCACCCCTCGAAAAACGGTATCTGACACATCTTGGCAGTGAGAAACATCGAAACAGATATTCCAATTTGATTTCCAGTTGTGAATATCGCCATAGCTGTACTCTTTTCAGAAATCGGGAACCATTTCGAAATTATGACACTTCCGGCGGGAATCATGAATCCTGAATGATTACTGTAAGTCCGCAAACACCGCAGACGCATACCGTAACCAAAACCCATAAACAGACGGACTGTGGAGATGAGAATGTATGTTTTGAGGTAAAAAGCCAAGAATGGAGTGAGGATCGAACCGATTATGTTGAGGATGAGTGCAAAGGAAAGCAGGTTCTTGGGTCCCATTCTGAAATTTCCCCATTTCGATCCAGTTTCGTAAGCTTCGTATTTTCCCAGTTAGTCACTTTTTCAGCAACCCATCACTTTCTGTATTCACCTCTGCACCCTCCAACTTTCCCCTTATCTCTCACTCACTGACGCTTTCGTGTCGTGTCGCCAGCTGACAAAAATGACAAAAAGACTCACTTTGTTGCAAGGAATTCCGACGGGAAAACTGCGATGAATGCTCCGATGTAGAAGGAAGTGTGTATTCGAGCCTGTTCTTCGCCGCTCCAATCCATGTGAAGGTCACTGTGGGAAGTGCCGTTTCCGCTGGAAAAGGGGGAATTTGAGAAAGGAATTCGAGAGGATTCGGGTCTTTTCCGTCTCTTCTGGCTACAATAACAGAATTTTCCAGAAACCGAACCTCCTAACAATATCGACCATCGCCATTCCGAAACACGTCCTCATCAATCCGAACACTAGACATGCTGCCGAAATCAGAAGTGCTGTTTGAAATCGAATCGACTTTAGTGTCCATAAAGCTGAAAAACAGGTTTTTCAGAAACTTCCAGTCGATTTCATGAATCTCTAGACTCCCAGGAAACAATTCAAAGTTTGAGAAAACACTGACATACGTGGAATTGCAGACGGCAACGAGCGGACACTGTTGTACGTGCTCGAGGGCATCATGGAAGATGCCATTTTGGAAAACGGATTGGAAGCCAATCGTCGCCTTCTTATCGATAAGACACTATTTGGGAAGGTGAAACAGAAAAAGAGTGATGTGATAAGGAGCAGAGGGGGGAGGGGAGGAGGTGTTTGAGTTTTGGATTACGACGAAACAGAAGACAAGACAATGGATGATGCGGCAACGAGTTGGGAAAGTCACACGGCCCGTTTAAAGAGACGGTTTCAGAGGAATTTGTAGTGAGACGGCACGAGACTGCATTTGAATGTTTGGAAGACTTTTGAAGAGCAGCTCAGAGAATATAGAATAGGAGAAGCTGATTGGAAAAATACTTTTTGCAATAGTATGGAAGAAAAAAGAGTTTGAGTTCATTTCATCGCCGTCAAGCCAGATCCAATCGCTTCAGTTTTAATTCTGTTTTTTTCTTTGAAATTAGAGTTTGAAAAGCTCGTATCAGTCTACCAGACAAGATCTGTTTTTGATCCCTTCCGCCACGTAGAGGCCAAATACATCCGACCGACTACCCCCCTACCAGTCAGCCTCGCGAGGGTCCACGGTTACGGAACGCCACAAGGCAGTGAGGGAAGACTCCCAGATTCTCTTCTCAACTTTCCAATTCTCTAAAAAGTTCCGTCTAGTTCCTTTCCCCCTTCCAGCTTCAGCTCTCCGCCCATACTTTTTCGTCCCGGAAGCGTTTCGACAGACAGAAAACAGAACCTGACCGCGTGAAACGCACGCCCATCAGAGAACATCGAAACGAGTGATAACAGGCTGCGAGACTCCTTTTTTCTCCTTTTTGGCTGATTATTGATAACGACGGGAGCACTGGAATATGGTACTTTGAACCGTCTCGAAGTCATAAACTTTTCGACTTTGATTACTTGATTGATAGTGTCAGCACGTACAGGGTGGGGTGACGGTGTTTATTTCGCAGGGTTATGGGTCGGTTTGTATGTACAAGTTGATATGAGTTGGGGAATATGTTATCAGTGATAAGAAGTCATGTCCACGTGGCGATTCGAACGTCTTGAAGGTAATAGGTCCAGTAGACAACATTGAATGCAGCGAATGACTGAAAGATGCAAATGTGCTCTACCGAAAGTTCTGAGAACTTACCAATGGAAAGACGATGAACGAAATGCGATCGACATTCGCCCCGAAATCCAGCAATCTCCACTTTTTCCTCGCGTACGCCAACTTGCGATACTCTGCGATCTCCTCCTCCAAATCTTTCGTGTCAAGACCATCCAAATCACTTCTCGATCTACTCGAACTCGTCGATTTCTTCTTCGGAGGTGGTGGAGGTGGAGAAGCGATCTCATGGAAGGGCTCGAATCGTTTCATATAACTGACCAAGGTGCTAATGGCTGCATTCGACTTCCCGGATTTCAGAATCAGTTTCTTGTCTTGATAGGCGACGAATGCGAGTTCAAGGAGGGAAGCGAAGATGAAGGCGACACAGGTACACATCCACAAGTCGATGGCTTTGACGTAGGAGACGGGCGGCAGGGAACGGATGATGTTTCCGAACTGAAAAAAGGGAAAGCTTATGAGGATGATGGGTTCGGCTTACTTGAAAAGTCAGCGACATCAGTGAATTGACCCCCAACACAATCCTGGCTGGCAGTGCCTTCGTATCAATGCAAAATGCAATCCATGAGATGAACAGACTGATGTAGGTGGGTACGTAAAGCTGCAGAATGTAGAATCCGTACTTCCTGCTGAACTCGAACTCTACTGTCAGTCGATACCACTCCCCAGCTTTATACACCTGAATTAACTGCTTAGCAAGTGCGCTCTACTGGACTGTACCTCTGTGTGCCTCGAAGTACGGTATCTTGACAAGTCAAAGTCTGCAAGTGAAATGTCTGGAAGTACAGTAACCGGGTTGGCCATCCAGTTCACGGAGACACTCGCAGTGTTGTACGAGTAGCTTTCAAAGACCAAATGACAGTATTGAGTGTCGATGGGGAACCGGGCGAGGTCCATGGAGCACGGGGATTGGACACGGATCTGGAAGTGATAAGGAATGATAAGCTCTTATCATCCAGGTTACCCTGTAGTTCAGCCAAATCGTCCCGTTCGGTAGCAGCATCAACAGAACATTCGGCTTTGGGGATCGGTGAACATGGGCTGATTTGGTGTTGACTATGCAGACGTTCGGGGACCAGATCAACTGGAATTTTCTTATCAGTCACGGCTTATCAGTTCCTAGTTACCTTCTCGAATCGATCGTCAAATGACAAGTTCTGCCGACAGCTGTCCAAATGAGAATAGGCAAGCCTTGGGTCATACCAAATGGAACTGAACCAGATGTCCGCTGTGAAGCTGTTACTGAGCACGCTGAGCTCCATGACGTCTTGCACTGTGACTTCGACTTGTACTGGAACAGGAGTGCCACTGGGAAGGGATCTGGAACTTTCCTTAAGTTCAAACATCCGATTCCTCGTTCCCTACCTCGAATAATTACCCATAATGACATCGAGAATCGCTGCAGGCGTGAGCCTCGGCTTCGAACACTTTCCGTCGTACCCATAAGCAATTGATATCACAGCAAGAAAAGTGGAGAGTACTGGATGCATTGTGGGGGGGCAGACAGACTGAGAAGTTATGAAAAGAGGCCGGCCGAGAAACGGAAAGGAGCCGGCAAAATTGGATTTGCATGCGCTTTGTGGTCCGATGATGTGTATTTTCGGAGAGATTCCGAGTCGAATTGGCAGTGTTTTGGTTTCGGGAAAGTTGTGCATTTGGGAGAGCGGCAATTTGAATAAATAGGTTACAAGAGTTCAACACGTGAGCTTAGTGGACCTACATGTTGATAGATTGATATGAAACTTTCTCACTAACTTTGTACTAGTTCTCGTTTCAAATTGTAAGATTCTTTTGCCCTTCCATATTTGTAACCATGCGGTTAGCTATCTTTCCCATCATACCGACCGTATCTCTGTGACCATCTCGTTTCCCAGGAGCACACCAATTATGCCTTCTGTTCTCTCCTTCTGACATTGCATTATTGATTTGATGGACGTGGTGTTCCTTGCGTCTCTAGGCTCACGACCACTGTCTCATTCTATCATTTGCCTTTCTAGAATCACCCGATTCTATTCTCGCTCTCTCTTTCCTTCCATTTTCCAACCCGATTCTCGAATTATGCCGCTCTTCAACCGTACCGTTTCCCTATACACTTTCTACACCGAAAAGCCCAAAACTCCGGTTACTCCAATCGGGGAGAACAGCTCCCAGGAGCAGGCGAACCCAGAGAAAACTAAGAAGACTTCACTCACCCGTCCAGTTGTGCCATTCAAGAGGGACATTTCACGAGATGTATTCTCGAGTGACGATGAGGAAGAGGATGAGCCGGTCGCCGTGAGCCCTCCGAAGCCCAAAGCTCGGATCGTCTTCCCGAGACTTCCACTGACCTATGACGAGGAGAATTCCTCGGAACGCATAGTTGAGGAAGAAATAATAATCAGAGAGCCGGACGCGGATGTGGTGCCGAGAGAAACTCCCCGTCCATCGGGAATCTACGATCATCTCCCGTGGCCTCCACTTGAGGACGGATTCCTCTTTGAAGCGCCGTACGATAAGGATGGCAAACCGGAAGAGGCTGTCATCACTCGGGACCAGGCACTGGGATACACAACCAGCGCCAAGTACCTGCACTTCCCGACATCTGGCCAGACGTACATGATGCACAGGATGATGTGTTATGACGTGACGGCTTACTGGGATGCGAGGGACGGATTCGAGAGGTTCCCGAAGCCACAGAATCAAATTCGGCTCGAGAAGCACAGAGAGTACGAGCTGAAGAACAACGGAGAGCAGCCGAAGAAAGAAGATTCGGAAACGGAGGATGAGCCGGTATTCTGGGACATCAACGAGTGCATCAGAAGAGTAAGTTCAGAAACCATTCAGTAGACACGTATTCAATGAATTCTTTCAGAAGCGCAAGCACGACGGATCCGAGGACCCCGACGCCAAGAGACCGAGATTCGGACCAGAGCAGGAGCGGTCCCTCACGAAAAACGGACTTATCTTCTCGGTTAGAGCACACACCGGCGAAGATCAGAAGGCGCTGCCGTACCTCTGCGGATACAAACAGAAGAGAAACTGAATATAATTATCACCCCCGCCAAACTCTTGTCCCAACTCCGGAGTTAACTCCCAATCCCAATGAAATTCCTGTTCTTTACTGTTCTGTTCCTTTAATAAATCATGATTTTGTTAAAAACTTTGTCACTATTCCGAAATCGTCACAAGCTCAAGTGCTAATTCGTTTTGCTGTCAGAAGTGAGTCGTTTCTTGGAAACTGTGATGGCGTGTTGATGAGTTGAATGACATGATGTCGTTTTTACTATTCGCTCTAATTGGGAATATGCCTCATAACTCTTTCTTTATAAGAGCCAATCGCTGAACTTATCGTTGAACTGAAGCCGACACACAATTTTATATTAGTAGTGTCTCCAGTTTGTAAATGGTTTTTTCAGTGTTCTCTGTTACTGTTCATGAGGTTCTCTCGCTGAGTTTGAAAGACCCGGAAAGATTTTTGCGTATCTCGTAGTTTCTGGTGCTCCGTCGAGTATGATACCCCTATTTTTCGAAATTTTTTGTGATTTTTTGGTTTGCTTAAAAATTTTTGTTCCTTATAGTCATTATTTATCAGGCATTATTTTATAAGGCATTATTTTATAAGGCATTATTTTATGATCAGTGATTATTCATTATTTTATATGATAGATTCGGCTGAAACTTGGGTAGTGTCTTGATTTTCTGTACGACACCTGTGAGCCGAGTTCTGCTCTGTTCCTATTGAGGTTCTTGAGGTTTGAGTTCAATAATACATATACAAATACATTATTTATAACTAAAAGTGACCTAAAAATATTTAACTGTCCGAGTGCTTAGGCCGCAATCACCAATCGTTATGGGGATAGGTGCATTCGAACCGGAAAGGTCGATTTCCTATAGTGAACTTCCATCCATTTTTGCCCTAAACTCCCAGCTTTTGAGATATGAGCATTTTGAAATTGAGCTCATTTCGGGCTCCAAGTCGGGCGCCGGACCACCGCGCACGTCTACCCAAATAGGTAACCAAGAAAAACAACCGTGGCGGCCCACAGGTGAAACGCGACTGGTCCATAATGGACACACCGTGG
>LR539536.1:4355-38802 GCA_900536315.3 Caenorhabditis becei
TCAGTCCAATCAAAAATACTTTCGGCTCCGGTGAATTGGCCCAATGGCCATTGTTGACTAATTACAAATAGTCTCTCTTAATTCTTCGACTTACGAATTAAGTTTTCCACTTGAACAATCGATAACTTTGTTTCTCATAGTTTGATAAGTTTCTTGATTAGCAGTATGTGCGCTTCGACTACGGTAGACAAGAATATTGCACTTGGCCTTCCCGCCCCACACTCCGACCATCTGCTCTTTTTCACTCGCACATAAGTAAGTGTAATCTTTCTGCCATTCGGCTTCATTGAAAATCACCATGTAGAAGGCGTCACTGGAAATTATTGAGAAGGCTGATGAGAATAAGATTCGCTTTAGCATACCGTGTCAAATAATTATTCAGTCTTTTACCAACCACTTTGGCCTTTTCCGAATTGTTCAAATTGTTGTGCTTCTCCATGTACGGCTTCAAGAACGAGATCAAATCAGCCCAATAGGTTTGGTCTTTCTGAAAAAGCAGTGACTTTCATAATTTGAAAAATTCTCTCTAACCTCATACTTCTCTCTCCACTTATCAATATCATCTAAGATTTCACTGGATGCTTCGATCAATCGATCGAAACTTGTGTCACTTTCTATTCCCAGCAACCCACAAGCAAAAGCTTCCAGTAACATCTGAAATCTCCTTTGTAAAAATGGTCTGCATGAAATAATTCCGATAAAAAAAGACGTTTCTAGTGTTGTTAAAATATGAAACTCACAAACTGTGCCATGACTCTACAGTAGATATCCTCCCATTTCTCGAATGTCTCCTTCGTTTTCACTACCTCCAAATCCATGCTCAATGTGAGCGGGTTTGTTGTTTTCTGCTGCAGGTAGCTGTTGAGGCTCTGAAAAACGAGAAAAGTTTCAGTGAGTTCGAAACCCTGTCTGATCGAGCCTGACCAAAGTCTGAATCAGACCAGATTAAAAACAACAAATCAAGCTGGGTAAAAGTGAACTTTTTGAATTTAACCCAAAATAAGCCGGGAAGGCTCCAGACTAACGTATTGCATTTTCAACGGCTTTAGATTTTCATAGGCAATCCTGAAGTTGTCCTTGGAATCATCTCCCGGATGTGTAAGACAATCCCTCATATGCCTCGTGAGCACCGAAGTAGGGCTCATGATATTCGTGAAGAATGTCTGTTCACTGATGAAGTACTTCATCTCGTTGAAATGGTTTTTCATTTTGTCGCCGAGTTCCTTCACACTGGTTTCTAGTTCGGCCAAGTTCTGAACCATTGGATCCTCCTCTTCCGGCAGGAACTTCTTGACTCCACTGACAATGTCTCCGATTCCCATCATCGCCTTGAATCCAAGTTTAGCTCGTTTGAACTTATTCTCATGTTTTTCATAGAACTCCTTTCCCTTCTTGCACAAGTTATTAACAGAATCCTTGGACCTGGCGATGATTCCCATGGCCGAATCGACCTCTTCAGAGTTCATCAACCGGACTTCAGTTTTCACCATGGAAACTGTCATTAGCATAGGGGTTCCCAGTGGCTTTTGTGGGGATTCACAATCCTTCTCAACTTTTTCAACATTTTCCACGTCAATAGATTGAACCGCCGAAAAGGCGACGACGCTTCCACTTGAAATCACTGAAATTTGACTATTTTTCTTCTAATATTCTAGTTTACCTACCTGTCATTTTATCAGTAGAAAATGATAGTGAATAAAGGACGACCTGTTCCTTTTTATACCCTGGTTTGCAGAAAGATCAAACCGGTACCGAAACGCGCCATATCTTTCGCATCAACAAGATTGAGTAAAGTGAGACATCAACACGAGTGGAGTTTGATTCTTTGCCAAAATGATTTCTCGATGGTAAGCAAGCAAGAACACTCGATCCGCGATAAGGTTTAGAAACGATTGATCCGCAAGTGATGATCTAATAGAGTTACTGTAAGTGTGAAACCTGCAGGCAATCTCAATAGACTTTCCAGCTGTCCAATTTAGATTAGTTTTTCTTATATTTAAAACATGTTAGAGTCACCATAAAATTATCTCCTCAAATGTTTTTCGAAATCTCCAACCCGAAGCTCAAAAGTTTTATTCTGGGTCAATCCATGAAAAGAGCTGTTAGGACCCTTTTTTGAAAAAGGATTATTGAACCATGAAGTGTTCACAAATGCACCCAGGAATCTGATTTTATGATCTTCTCTAAAAACTTCCCATTGATGATAATCTGAAGTGATATGTTTATGTTTTTCGGTTCGGCTATTGCAAGACCAAACTTCATTTTTTGGTTATTTGATAACAATTTTCCAAGACAAATTAAGGGGCGGATTTGTTTACCGTTCCCTGTGGTTTTTTTCCGTAGAACAGGTATAAAAGTAATCGGTCAGAAGGAATGTCACCTGACGTTTTTAAAAATGGCGGCTTGTAGAGCAGTTATGATAGCTGGTGAGTTTTGCCGAGAGCCTAGATTTTGAAGTTCAAGACTTCCGGAACATGATTCTCAATCTTTCAGACACTGTCAAGAAAGATGTGGTCTATTCGGCACAGTGCTTCGACCAGAAGCCCTTGGATTCCAACACCCAACTTGTCGTGGAATACTCTATCATTGCCTTGGAAGCAAAGACTGAGGCGGGTGATACACATGATACTATAAGTTAGTTTCACGAGCAAGGAGACCTTACGGAGTTGCCAAACTGAAAGGATGATCCTAATAGAACCTAAAATTCAGAGGAAAAAAAAACATGCCGTTATTTAAAAGTGTTTCCCAGCTGCGAATTTCGAATTTTTTCCCAAGATCAAAAGCAAAAGCGAGTTCTAAAAGTTGTTTTGGTGCTATTGGGACACAATCCTATCATAAAAATGTTCTCGAAATGTTTCCCGTTTCGCGACTGTGCAAGGTTTCTTTGTAAAGAAAAGGGCATCCTCACTTTTTGGAAATGTTCAAAGCAAATGAATTTTTAGGATACATCGACGGCGCCATAGACGTTGTCAAAGGTTGCTTGGCAGTCGGATCATTCGCCTTCCCGCCAGCTGCTCCGGTGCTCCAAGGTATCGCTGCCGTGGGGTCTGCTATCCAGTTCTTCATGGGCCTTTTCCCGGACGACCGTCCGGATCCAGTTCTTGAGAAGTATAAGGAGCTCAAGAGAGCTATTCATGAAGTAGGGATTCTTGAAATTCTCAAAAGAAAAATACCCTTTCAGCTGGAAACAAAAATAACTGATCAATTTGCGGACATGCAATCCTTCATGACCGAGCACAACTTCAATGTGAACATTACCACTCAAGCAGCCACTTTGATGAGATATTTGAAAAATTGTCTGCAGCATCAGGAAAAAGAAGATGTAGCAAACTTTGCTGAGGAATACAAGAAGAATTATCCATTGAGCGCAGTTTATGTGAGTTTTCAAATATAAATTTGATTTCGTCTCAAACTTCCATAATTTTAAAAGCACATTGAACTTTCAGTTTATGTCAAGTTTCCTGGAAAACGACTCAACCAATCCTCTGATCATGGCGATGAATGCGGAGAAGGCGAAGACGAAGGCGACATTTAACAAGTGGAAGACTATCATCAGTGGAATTCTCGGCGAGTTTGTGGGTTTTCAAAGTTCCAATTTCCCCTCAACGTCTGATTTGCAGTTGTTCATTGAAGCTTTTGCCAGTGGGTTATTGGGCAAGAGTGATTTCAACAGGAATCAAATTGTTAAGTTATGGGAAGATCTGGATAAGACTTTCGATGAATGGGAAGATAAGTATGAGGCGAGATAGATATTTTCATACAAAAATAGTAGAAAATCGAGTTTCAGAATGATAGTGGGTACTGGGAAGAACTCAAGGATGGTTTTGAGAAGTATTTTGAAGAACACACGAATCTGAACAACGCTCAAAAAGCAGAAGAACTTAGGGATCGACTTTCGAAACAATGGACAAAGTAAGAGCTTTGGGTTGACTGATAAGAGTTCCCAAGAAAAAAACCTAGAGATTTTAAATATTCTTCAATTACTGAATTCCTGACGGATTTGTTGGGGGTTTTTTTGAAGAAAAGGAAACTTATTTTTCAGTGACGCTTTCTACATTTGTGTTTTCAATGACAAAAAATCGTATCGTTACCACTATTCCTGTCTTAACGAGCAGGATCAATTTATTGGATCCTGGGGCAAAGGAAGATGCAATGCTTTTGTGTACCGTAGTCGGAAAGCCAACCAACTGACCAAGGAAGACTATGAGAACATGCGGGAAAGATACGAAACTTGGTTTCAAAAGCTTCGCCGGTAGGTATCGATATGAACATTCCAATTGTAGAAAAAACTGTTTTTTTAATTAACAATCAAAGATTACGGGTCTTATATTTAAAAAGGCTATTTCACGGGATGGGTTCCCAACTTTTTTGATTCAGGAAATTGATTTGTTTAATTTTGGTTACTGCTAATTTACTACCACAATCGGACGGAATTCCGGTCTTTTGTTTTTCGAATTCTGGCCCAATTCTGGAGGACACTTTTGATAAAGTCCGACAACATGTTCCAATAATTTTCAGCAACACCTTCCCGAAAGACACTGTTCAAGAATTCTTCGTTGGTTTTGGCATGAAGAAGTTTGGATTGACTTGTCTTCTGGAAGCGGATCGTTGTGAACCACAAATCTGTTTTGTGAACAAAATGGAACCGGGGCGGGACTGGGGACCTGGACATTTCAGGAATGTTAAGCTGACCAACTGGGTGGAACAAGAATACTCTTTTTTACTCGCTTTCAGATAACTCTTTTGTTCATAAACTTCATGCATTATTTTATTGTGAACGTTTATTTCCGTTGAAAAATGAACGAATTTGTTAAGAAAACCCGGAAAACATTTTTACCGAACATTTTTTCTTTTTCAGATACTTTGGAAAACAATCTTGAAAAATACATGACATTCAAATCCAGTAGGACCTCTCGCCAGTACATATTATTTGTCAGTCTGGAATTTTTCAGAAGCGATAGAAATAATGTGTGAATGCAGTTATTCATCAGTTGCCTGAAACTAACACAACAGTGTTTTTCTGTGGATTGGTCCTCTTCCGGCTCCAGGGCTCACATGAGGTGCTCCTTCAGTTGTTTCATTTTCCGAGATTTTTGAGAATTGTAGCTGACTGCTACTGGGCAATGTTTTCACATCAAAAAAGTTGATTTGTAGTTGTAACAGTAGCCAAAGGCTTCAAGTGGATTGCTTTATTTAGGCACCGGTATGATTTACAAACTCCAACGTTTCGGACCGTTTGGGCGATCATCAGGGAAAGATTCAGAATAATTACCTAAAAAAACAGGAAAAGTTGAGTAATGATCACGTACCAAGAAGAAGAAGACAGACAACCGGAACGAGGGGTTACCAAGATCAAAAAACCATACACCAAAGAAAAGAAAAATGCACAAAAATGCACAAGAAAAGGCAGATGAGTAAGGGTGAGGAAGACGGGTCAATGCCTATTATCATTTGCACAACTTGAGAAAACAGTTGAGCCAAAAAAGTCAGACTCTGTGAGAATTAACATGATTTGTCAGAAGTTTTGCACTGAGCGTGCTGGAAACAAATCAAAACTATTTATTGAGTACACAAAACATTATGTTTTGTGAGGCGAGCCGATATAAATTTCATGGAAAAGAAGCGATCATTTGCATCTCGATCCTTTGTAGTTGTTGTTGTTGAAGTGGTATGTGTGGGACGAAGATGTTGCGATTGAGATGAAAATTGAAGGATTAGAATGCCAGGGGTTGGAATACCACCCGCGGCATTCGAATTCCGGTAAACGGTACCTTCTTCCAAATGCCTCGGGTGGCTGAGAGGGCATCTGTGCAGCTAGGTACACGGTACCCGCTGCACAGACACCCTCAGAATTGGAAAAATGTGCACACATCAAGTAATCCTGGTTGCTATCGAGCTGACCATCCGTTATGTTGAAGTGATAAGAAGATTCGTTGTAGTGGGGAAGCTGGCGTGTCTGATGATGCCATGGAGTAAAGTGATGAAGACGGTTGAGATGAAAAAGTAACGGTTAGGTTGTTAGAGTTCTTATTGGAGTACACTACCCGCGGCATTTGAATTCCGGTACACGGTACCTTCTTCTAAATGTCTTGGGTGGCGGAGAGGGCATTTGGGCAGCTAGGTACACGGTACCCGTTACACAGATACCCCCAGAACTGGAAAATGTGCTTACATTTTGATTGTGAACATCTGTGGCGATCCGGAGAAGCTTCGGGTTGATTCGTCGTGGTTGTCGGCGGCTAGTTCCCGTATTGAAGCGGTTGAGATGAAAAAGTAAAGATTAGGTTGTCAGAGTTCTTTTCTGAATTCCACCCATGGCATCTGAATTCCAGTACACGGTACCTTCTTCCAAATGCCTTGGGTGGTTGAGAAGGCATCTGTGCAGCTAGGTGCACGGTACCCGCTGCACAGATACCCCCGGAATTGAAAAATGTGCTCACATCTAATAATGCCGTCTTGCAAAGATCCGCCGGGCTGGTTGAAGTGTTGAAGTTGCTGAACAAAGATGAGACGAAGCTGGCGATCTTTCCGAGTGCAGCGATGAAGACGGAGAAGATGTAAAAAAGAAAGATCAGAGTTCTTATCAGCTTATCAGCAGACCACCCCCGGCATCTGAATTCCAGTACACGGTACCTTCTTCCAAATGCCTTGGGTGGGGCATCTGAGCAGCTAAGTACACGGTACCCGCTACACAGATACCCTCAAAATTCGAAAATGTGCTCACATTCAGAAACCCTAGGTGCTATCGAGCTGACAATCCGTCTGGTTGAAGGTGAAAAGATCCGTTGCAGTGGAGAAGCTGGCCATTTGTCTGGTTATTCCATGAAGTTCAATGATGCAGGCGGTTGGGATGGAAATTAAAAGATTAGAATGTCAGAATCAGAGTCCCTATTAGAATTCCACCCGCAGGATATGAATTCCAGTACACGGTACCTTCTTTCAAATGACTTGGTTGATAAGAAAGCATTTGTGCAGCTAGGTACACGGTACCCGCTGCACAAATACCTTCAGAACTGAAAAAATCAGCTTACACTTTGAGATTTGAAGTTGGAAGTTGGCGGTCCGACGTCCGAGTGAGTTCGGAGCTATGAGAGGTGAGATGGAAAAAGAAGTTATTAGGTTTTTGAAGTTCTTATTAGAACACACCACCCGCGGCATTTGAATTCCGGTACACGGTACCTTCTTCCAAATGCTGCTGAGGACATCTGAGCAGCTAAGTACACGGTACCCGCTACACAAATACCCCGGAACTAGAAAATGAGCTTACATCTTGAAATCCTGGGCATGTCGGTAGAGTGGAAGAGAAGAGACTTGTGTAATGACAACAAGTTGCTTTTCAAATGGAACTGATTATTCTTATCAGTACCCTAGATCTCAAAGGTCAGAGGTCATAGCGTGGCCAAAGTTTATTCATGTTTTGAAACATGAAATGTGAAATTTATCACGATTCCAACAGATTTTTGATTTTTTTACCCTTTCGACCACAGTTTTTGCTATAAAAACAGAAGCTACAAATTCATCATGTTTGCAAGAGAAAAGTAATATTTCATATCATGGGAAAGCAGCAATCATTTGCATTTCTTTTCGGCCATCAGGAACATCCATGAGGATAGGTGCAGTGTGTCCGGGTCCTTTGATCAACCAATGCTCCATTGAATTGAAGTAGGAGATGTGCGGATCCATGTGGACATCGATCAAGGCAATGAAGCCGTTATCATTGAACAGTTTCCCATTGATCAACTGGTTTTTGATAATGTTTTCAAGAGTTCCCGACCTTAAAAGTCAGAATTTCTCATTTGGATGTGAATGTTTCAACTCACGAGCTAATCTTTCCACTTGAACAATCAATAACTCGGTTTCTAATAGCCTGATAAGCATCCGAATCAGCACGATAAGCCCGACGACTACGGTAGATGAAAACATTGCATTTGGCCTTCCCGCCCCACACTCCTATCAGCTGTTCCTTCTCATTGGCACACAAGTAGGTATAGTCTTTCTGCCACTTAGCTTCATTGAAGATACACATGTAGAAAGCGTCACTGGGAAAGATAAGGCTACTGATAACGATCTTTATCACTTACTTACCTAGTCAAATAGTTCTTCAGTCTTGAATTGATCTCCTCAGCCTTCTGATAATTGTTCAAGTCGGTGCGCTTCTCCATGTAGGGCGTCAGGAACTCTTTCAAATCCTCCCAATAAGACTGATCTTGCTGAAAATGACAAGTGATAAGTTATCAACCCTGATACCCCTCACCTCATACTCCTCCCTCCACTTGGCCATATCGTCTAGAACCTCACTGGCCGCTTCGATGATTCTATCAAAGTTAGTGTCACTCTTGGTGCCAAGCAGTCCACCGGCAAACGCTTCCAGAAGCATCTGGAAGTTACGATTCGAAGATAGCTTCAAGAAAATACTCACAAATTGAGCCATTGCACGAGTGATGATATCCTCCCACTTCTCAAATGTCTCCTTTGTTTTCACTTTTTCAGAATCCATGCTCAACTTCAAAGGATTAGTTGTTCTCTGCTTCAAGTAACTGTTGAGTTGCTAAAAATTGGTAGATGAGCCTATATTAGGCCTGAAACTCACATATTGCAATCTCAACGGCTTCACAGTTTGCCAAGCCTTCCGGAAGTTGTCTTTGGAATTCTCTCCCGGATGTGCTATACAATCCCTCATGTGCATCGTTAGCACCGAAGTTGGGCTCATGATGTTAGTGAAGAATGTTTGTTCACTGATAAAGTTCTTCATCTCTGCAAAGTTCTCCGTGAGTTTTTCACTCAACGCCTTCACATTGGCCTCCAGTTCGGCTAGCATCTTGACCATCGGATCCTCCTCTTCCGGAAGAAACTTCATAACTCCTCCGATGATATCTCCAACTCCTTCCATCGCCTTGAATGCTAGTTTCGCTCGTTTGAACGTTTTCTCGTGCTTGTCGTAGAAATCCTTTCCCTTCTTGTAAAGATCCTTCAAATCCTTCATGGACTCCTTGAAGACCAGCTCCGCAATTTTGAACTCTGCAGAGTCCATGAACCGAACATTGGTGGTCACCATGGAGACCTGCATCATCATAGGGGTCCCGAATGGCTTCTGGAGGGAGACTGAATCCTCGGTCTGTTCGCCTTCCACATTCTCAACGTCAATAGATCGAACCGCCGAAAAGGCGACGACGTTTCCACTTGAAATCACTGAAAACCTACTTTTTCTAGGAATAAGAAACTTTCTGCACCTACCTGTCATGTTATCAGTGATATCAGATGATAAAAAACTGGCAGCGTGTTCCTTTTTATACGATGGTTTGTACAAAGATCAAACCGTAAATGATTAGCGACATATCTGTTTCAATTCGGAGATCATCACTAATAGAATGAAGTTTGGTTGTTTGTCAAACTGTCAGAAAACGTAAAAGAACACTCAGTCCCATGGAAAACAGATTTAGGCTTCAGGCTTTAAACTTCAGGCTCAGGCTCGGGCTTCTAGGCTTCCAGGCTTTCAGGCTTCAGGCTCAGAAGTCTCCTGTTCATCGTACCACCCAAGATTCTTGGTTCTCTACAAATTGATGATAATTCGATTTGATATGTTTGTAAGTTTGAGGTGGTTCGGTTAAGGTCAAACTTCATTCTGTATTTTGTGTCTATGATTAGGTACTAATTGTGATAAGGGGCGGCATTGTTTACCGGTTTCAATGAAGTGATGTTTGTCAAAAGAGCTGGTATAAAAAGGGGCCAGGGCACAGAATTCCAATGTCATCTGGCAAAATGGCGACTTCTAGAGCTATTATGGTGGCTGGTAAGTTGTAGATTTTGGGATTCTGAGCCCTCCAAATCTTCAGAAACTGTCAAGAAAGATGTGGTCTACTCGGCGCAATGCTTCGACCAAAAGCCCTTGGATTCCAGCACCCAACTCGTTGTGGAATACTCTGTGATGGCTCTGGAACAAAGGTTCTCTGCTCCACTTGACACTCATGACACTATAAGTGAGCAATCTTTTTAGTCACTCTCATGACCTTGATGTTCAGGATACATTGACGGCGCCATTGATGTTATCAGTGGTTGCCTGGCAATCGGAGCATTCGCCTTCCCGCCAGCTGCTCCGGTGCTCGCGGGCATTGCTGCAGTTGGTGCGGCCATCAAGTTCTTCATGAAGCTCATCCCGGATGATAGGCCGGATCCAGTGCTTGCAAAGTACAAGGAGCTCGAGACGGCTATAAATGAGGTGGGTGGGATTGAAGCGGGTCCCTTAATAGTTTTGAGGGATTTCAGCTGGAAAAGCAAATGGATATTCACTTTGCGGACATGCAAAACTTCATGACCGAGCATAACTTCAATGTGAACATTACCACTCAAGCTTCGACTTTGATGAGATACATGAAGAATTGTTTGAAGCATCAGGATGAAATTGACTTGGAGAACTTCAAGGAAGAGTATGAGAGGAATTCTCCGCTGAGCACGGCTTATGTGAGTTGTTGGAAGGCTTCTAGTACAATTTTCAATTTTCAGTACCTCAAAAGTTTCCTTGAAAACCGATCAACAAACCCGTTGATCATGGCAATGGCCGCTGAAAAAGTGAAGACCAAAGCGACATTCAACAAGTGGAAGAGCATTATTCTGGGAATCCTTGGCGAATACGTGAGCTCTCAAAGATTCAGAATTCTTTTGAAATTCTCAATTTTCAGCTGTTCATCGAGACATTTGCAAGTGGATTGCTGGAGAAGAGCGATTTCAACAGCAAGCAAATTGCGAAACAGTACGAGGAACTGGAGCAGACTTTGAATTCGTGGGAAGATGGCTACAAGGTGGGAGAAGTTCGGGTTCGTTATCATGTTATCATTCCAGGAAGATCAAGAGTACTGGAAAGAGTTGAAGGAAGATTTTGAGAAGTACTTTGAGAAGTCAACACATCTGAATAACATTCAGAAAGGAGAAGCGCTCAAGGAACGAATTGATAACTATTTGACGCAGTGAGTGGATTCTGAAGCCTTTAAAATTGCTAGAAACTTTTTTAGTGATGCTTTTTACATTTGTGTGATGAATGAGACCACATGGGACAAGGATTACACGTACTACTGCCCCAACGAAAAGGATCAGCTGATTGGAGCTTGGAGAAAGGGAAAGTGCAATGCATTTGTGTACCGTAGTCGGAAGGGCAGTCGAATGAGCAAAGAATCGTATGAGAACTTGAGAATGCAGATTCGAAAGAGTGAAGATAAGCTATTCTGGTAAATTCTATCATTGAACTTGAAATATCAATTTCATTAATTTCCAGGAACAACGGCCTGAAGAACATCCTGAGGGACCAACTCGCCAGCCCCTCGTTGATTTCCAATTGCGGATTCTACTGCTTGTTGGGAACGATGCATTGTGATCCACAAATCTATTATTTGAATGCTCCGGGGACAGGGTGGCTGAACAAGGGTCCCGGAAATTTGGAAGTGATGTGGCTGAAGGAGAAGGGCGGATCCCCACAGGGAGAATATTCGTTCATTGTTGCATTCAGTTAACTTGTTTTTTTCTAAATCCCATAAATGCTTGATGTGTTTTCTCTTATCAGCTCTGTTATCAGGATCAGTAGCCAGATTGAACTATATTGAACTGTTTCCACGGGCTCCCACGGCGTACCGTTTTGAATTTCGCGCGTTCTGTGAGTCGCTACTCAGCGAATTGTTCCATTTTTGGCACGGTGCCAAAAGCGCTCGAAATTGAAATAAACTTTTAGGCCAGCGGTCCGAATGCAACATATTCCACGCGCGTCTCTCTCAAAAGCCTTGTCTCTCTTCGCAGGTTACGGTAAGCAACACCGAATGTAACAAGTGAACTTTTTTTCAATTTTGAAAATTATTTTCGAATTCCGACTGTAGTCTAGCGGAGCGCGGTTGTATTACGTACGCCCTGGGAGCCCGTGTTTTTCCAATCAAGTTTGGTGTGGGCTCCCGTGGAAACTGTTGATAGTGATAAACAGAGTTTTAACAGGATTTGAGCAGTTAGTTTATCTTTCAAGATTTAAAATGTTAGTTAGAGCCGTAGTAGAAGTGATATTCAGAAGACCAAATCCTATGATAAGCTTTGATAAGCTAGACGCTCTTGATAATGATTATTCACTCTTTACATATTCATTCAGGGTTTTATGGTAAACCAACTCTTCACACTATTTATTACATTTACAAAAAACCAAACAGTTTGAATAACACATTAGTTTCATGGAAAACCGACAATCATTTGGTATTCCTTGTGCTTGGCATTCTCCATAGTGAAATGATTAGTGACTCCAGGACCAGAGAACCGATATCTTTGCTGCGAACTGTTGGAAACAATATCGAATACCGGATCCTTGTAATCAGTGACCAGAAGAATGAATCCGTCGCCGGGAAGGTTATTATTATCGGTCAGTTGTTGTTTGATAACGGTTTCGAGACTTCCAGGCCTACAAAAGCAGATTTCTATTTTAAATTCATTCCAAAGCTCTCACCATCGCAACTTTTTCTCGCAAGCCCTCATTTTATCGTAAAGCTCTTGATACATTTGATGAGTAGCATCGTAAGCCGTGCGACTACGGTAGATAATGCAGGTACAGTAGCTATTGTTCCAGGCCAGAACCATCTGCTCATTCTCGTTATTGCACGTATACGTGTAGTGTTTCTGCCATTTTGCATTTCCAAAGATGCAAATATAAAAGTTGTCACTGAAAAATAAAAGTGTCAGAGGAGTCCTGCAAGTCTATAAGTCATACCGAGTCCAATACTTCTCCAGTTTTGCCTTAAGTTCAGCAACTTTCTTCGTATTGCTCATGTCGGGATTATCATTGAGATAGGGCTTCAGGAACGCTTTCATCTCTTCCCAATAGCCTTGATCAGTCTGAAATTGTCTATTGTCAAAAAGTTATCAGTTCTCAATCACCTCATACTCCTCCCTCCACTTCTCCACGCTATTCAACACTTCCGTAGATGCCTCGATTAATCTATCAAAGTTTTTGTCGCTCTTGGTTCTTAGCAGACCACCGGCGAAAGCTTCCAGAATCACCTGCAAGTCAAATCTTATCAGCTTTTATCAAAAAACAAGCTACTCACAAACTGTGCCATAACCCTGCAGTAGATATCCTCCCACTTCTCAAACGTCTCCCTTGACTTGACTTTCTCCGAATCCATGCTCAACTTCAATGGATTAGTCGTTCTTTGCTGGAGGTAAGAGTTGAATTGCTGGAAAAAAGATAGGCTGATAGGTTCGAGTCAGGCTTGGTCACACTCACATATTGCATCTTCATCGGCGACATTTTCTCATAAGCCGCCAGGAAGCTCTCCTTGGAATCCTCTCCCGGGTATGCCAGGCAATCCATCATATGCATCGTGAGCACTGATGTTGGGCTCATGATATCAGTGAAGAAGGTCTGCTGACTGATAAAGTTCTTCATCTCCGCAAAGTTATCAGTGAGCTTCTCGCCCAACGCCTTCACATCAGTCGTTAGATCCGCTAGGTTCTGAACCATCGGATCCTGCTCCTCGGGCATGAACTTCTTGACTCCACTGACAATATCTCCAACTCCCTGCATCGCTTTGAATGCTCCTTTGATTTTTTTGAACGTCTTCTCGTTCTTCTCATAAAATCCTTTTCCCCATTTGTAGAGACCTTTTATGGAGTCCTTGGAGCTATTGATGAACTCCATAGCCGCTTGAAACTCCGCAGAAGTCATCGGCCGGACTACGGTAGTCACCATAGAGACCTGCATCATCATAGGGGTCCCTTGGGGCTGCTGAAGGCCTTCAGCATATTCAGAATCCTTCCGAGGTCCATGCACATCCACATCGATGGACTTAACCGCCGAGAAGGCGACTCCACTTGAAATCACTGAAAATCAAACCGTTCTGCCAAAACCTTTTTGTTTACCTACCTGTCATGTTATCACTGATAAGATGATAGAAAACTGGCGCCGTGTTCCCTTTTATACCACGTTTTGCACGAAGATCAAGGCAAAAACGAAACCGGTAACTGATATCTCTCGACATGGTCATCAACATAAACAATGAGTTGAAGTTTGATTCTTTATCACATTGATAATATCATATTATCAACTCCCAAGATTACCAGAGAGTTCAGTTGAATCCTGAAAGAACATGAGCACTTCCAGGGCTTTAACTTTGTCCTAAAACTGGATTTTTCAGATATCCCAACTTCAAGCCTTCTTATCATTCCACACGGCCTTGTCAAAACACATTTGATGTTGTGTTCAGTTTCAAGGTTGTGATAACATGGTTTAAGGCCAAACTTCATTTTGCATTTGGAGTAAATAATCAGTTTATCATTGATAAGGCACTTTTTGATGAATGACAGGGGCGGAGACGTTTACCGGTTTCGGTGAGTTCCGTTGGTATAAAAAGAGATCCAAAAGGTAGCAAAATCAACTGGAAGTTTGGCAAGATGGAGACTTCAAGTGCTTTTCTGATAGCTGGTAAGTCTGGAATTCCGGGATTCTCAGATTCTGATGCTTCTAGATTTCAGACACTGTCAAGAAAGATGTGGTCTATTCGGCGGAATGTTTTGACCAAAAGCCATTGGATTCCAACACTCAACTCATCGTCGAGTACTCTGTGATGGCTCTGGAAGCAAAGTATAGCCTTATGGCTCCAGGAGACACCCATGATGTTGTCAGTGAGTTGCTAAAATTAAAGAAGGGATATGGACCTGATCTATAGGAAAAATCGACGGCACCATTGACGTTATCAATGGGCTCTTGAAAATCGGCTCGTTTGCTTTCCCACCGGCTGCCCCTGTGCTCCTGGCCATTGCTGCAGTCGGTTCATTCATTCAAACGCTTCTGGGATTCATCCCTGATAACCGACCGGATCCAGTTGTCGAGAAGTATAAGGAACTCGAGAAAGCCATCCAAGAGCTCGAGAAACAGATGGATGTGCACTTTGCGGACATGCTCTCCTTCATGACCGAGCACAACTTCAATGTGAACATTATCACCCAGGCATCCACTTTGATGATGTTCATGAGGAATTGTATGAAGTATCAGGATGAATCGGATGTTGCGCACTTTAGAAAGGAATACAAAGCTAACAATCCTTTAAGCGCGGTTTATGTGAGTTCTCCAGATGCTTCTAGAAGATCTCGATATTTTCAGTACATGAAAAGTCTCCTGGACAACCGCCAAACCAATCCTTTAATGATGGCTATGGACGCGGAGAAGATCAAGACGAAGGCAACATTCAACAAGTGGAAGAACATCGTTTTCAGCATTTTCGGCGAATATGTAAGAAATTTCTACCAATTTTGAGCCTAAAAAACTCAATTTTTCAGTTGTTCATCGAAGCTTTCGCTCAAGGGCTATTGGGTCATAGTGAGTTCTACCAGAACAGGATTCTGACACAATGGCATGAAATGGAGAAGACTTTTGATAAGCTGGAAGATGAGTATAAGGTTGGGAAAATGATTATTCAGTTATCAGTGTTATCTATCACTTCAGGAAGATGAGGCGTACTGGGAGGAGCTGAAGAACGATTTCCCGAACTACTTCGAGACTCACACGCACCTCACGAATTCTGAAAAGGCTGGGGAGATTTATGAACGACTTATGAAGTACTTGACACAGTGAGTATCTGAGGATCTCCATTCTTTAAAAAATGCTTCTTTTTCCAGTGACGCCTTCTACATTGTGGTGTTGAACGACACGAAATGGGAATACGACTACGCTTACTATTGTCAAAACGAATCAAATCAGATTGTCGGGTCTTGGCATCAGGGAAGATGCAATGCATTCGTCTACCGCTGTCGTAGACCCGGAGAAGCCGCCAGAAAAGACTATGAGACTGTGAAGGACAAGTTTCAAGAAGCTGCTTCTCTGCTTCGTTGGTACGTTTTGACCTGATGGGTCTCGCCACGAAAATGGGTTTTGGCTGAAATACGAAATTTTTGGCACTATTTCCGATGAAAAACGCTAAAATTAGATGAATTCCAGCAGATTTCTTAATTCGAGAAAATTAGGGTATTTTTGGAAAAATCATATTTTTAAATGGAAAAGTGGTGAAAACTGCTGGAACTTGGTTGGAAATGATGGAATACTTGCTTTTTTACCTGTTTCTATCAGAAATAGTGTCAAAACCTTGTCCAGAAGGTGTATTTCAGCCAAAAACCGTTTTCGTGGCAAGACTCATCAGGTGACTCGCAGTAGGGTTACGGTAGGTAAGAATTTCAAAGAAGTTTTTGAAAATCATACTGTAGTCAGAGAAACTCTTAACATTTTGTTCAATTTTCAGGAAAGGCACTCTGAAGAACATCCTGCGAGACGAACTCGCTTCGAGGGCCACGTTCAATCAGTTCGGATTCTTCTGTCTTCTGGAATCAAGACACAATGTGCAAATATGGTGCATCAACAAAAATGCGCCGAGCTCTGCGCAGGGTCCCGGACACGTACAAACGATAATGCTCAAGGACCAAAGTGGAAGCAAGGAGTGGGAATACTGGTTCATTACTGGTTTCAGCTCAATGATCAAGTTGAAAGAAAACGTTTGATGAATTAGAACTTGCTAAACTACTAACCAATTTTTAAAAGTTCGAGTTAGTTTTTTTTCCGATTCTTGAAAAAATAAAACTTTTGTCGAATTCCAACACAAACATTATCATTCAACAAAAATTCAACCAAAAAAGGAATCTAATGAAAAAATGTTCAAAAAAAAATGGCGATCCGATGAAGCCTCTGGTTGATTCGTCGTTGCTGTCGGCGGTTGGCGGTTGAGATGAAAATTGAAATGTTAGAATGTCAGAATCCCTATTGGAAGACCACCCGCAACATCTGAATTCCAGTACACGGTACCTTCTTCCAAATGCCTGGGGTGGTCGAGAGGGCATGTGTGCAGCTAGGTACACGGTACCCGCAACACAAATCCCCCAAGAACTAGAAAAGGTGCTCACATTATAATTGTGAACATCTGTGGCGATTCGAAGAAGCCTCTGGTTGATTCGTCATTGCGGTCGGCGGTTGGTTGGAGTGTCGAAGAAGTTGAGATGAAAAAGTGAAGGTTAAGTTTTTAGAGTTCTTATCAGAACACACCACCCGCAGCATGTGAATTCCGGTACACGGTACCTTCTTCCAAATGCCTTGGGTGGGGCATCTGAACAGCTAAGTACACGGTACCCGCCACACAGATACCCTCAGAACTGAAAAATGTGCTTACATCTTGAAAGCCGTAATATCAAAGATCGGTCGGACTGTCTGAAGTGTTGAAGCTGCTGATTGAAGTTGAAACGAAGCTGACGATTTTTCCAAGTGATGGCGGCGGTAAAAATGTAAAAAGAACAATTAGAATGTCAAAATCCCAATTGGAAATCCACCCGCGGCATTTGTATTTCGGTACACGGTACCTTTTTCCAAATGCCTTGGGTGGGGCATCTGAGCAGCTAGGTACACGGTACCCGCAA
This sequence comes from Caenorhabditis becei, assembly GCA_900536315.3. NCBI lineage: Eukaryota > Metazoa > Nematoda > Chromadorea > Rhabditida > Rhabditidae > Caenorhabditis > Caenorhabditis becei. Next base: position 21,768 of record LR539536.1, read on the forward strand.
AACAGACACCCGGAACTGGAAAATGTGCTTACATCTTGAAATCCTGGGCATCTTCCAGCAATCCATCCAGTCGGAAGAGAGGAAGAGAAGAGGAATGACAACAATTCGCTTCTCATATGGAACTGATTATCCTTATCAGTACCCTAGATCTCAAAGGTCAAAGGTCAGGCCAAAGTTTATTCATGTTTTGAAACGTGAAATGTGATCCTTATGAAACAGCCATTGATTATCACTCTTATCACTTTTCCAGTTGTTTATTGCCTACCTTGAACCCTTCATAAACAGTTTTTTTTAACAAAAAAAGATTCACAAGCTACAAATTTATTATTTTCGCCAGAAACATTATGGGAAAGAAAGAATCATCTGCATCTCCCTCTTATCACTTCCAAGATCCATGAGCACTGATGCCGTGTGTCCGGGGCCCTTGTTCAACCAATCCGGCTCCAGATAGTTGAAATAAGAGACTCTGGGATCCACATTCTTGTTGACCAAAGCGATGAATCCGTTATCGGGAACAAGTTTCGGCTCGATCAGTTGGTTTTTGATCATGTTCTCCAGAGTTCCATTCCTAAAAGTTTAAGGATAATTTTTTTCACATTGAGATAAATTTTTTGTGTCAGAAAAAGGTACCAGAAGTATTTTTGCAATTGAACAAAACTGCTGAAAAAATTTTTGAAAGGTTGAAAAAAATCATTGAAGTTATCCTAACAAACTACAATGAGCAAAACATTTTAGGATGAGAATAAATCCTCAAGAAAATTTTTTTCATTTTAAAAAAAAATTTTTGTAATAGAAAACAGTATCAGAAGTAATTTTGCAGTTTAGCAAAACTACCAAAAAGTTTTTGAAAGAGTGAAAAAAATCATCAGTTACCATCGAAGTTTTCCATCTCCACACTGGATAACTTTGTTTCTCAGCGACTGATAATGATCCTGAGTAGCAGTATGAGCCCGACGACTACGGTAGATGAAAATGTTGCATTTTGCCTTTCCACCCCACACTCCGACCATTTGCTCCTTCTCGTTTTTACAGAAATAGGTGTATTGATCCTGCCATTTGGCTTCATTGAAAATGCACATGTAGAAGGCGTCACTGAAGGTTACTGATTTGATTGATAACGATTCTTATCACTTACCTAGTCAAATAGTTATTCAGTCTTTTCCCAATTTCCTCAGCTTTCTGATAATTGTTCAAATCGGTGCGCTTCTCCATGTAAGGCTTCAGGAATGAGTTCAAATCAGCCCAATAGGCTTGATCTTTCTAAAAAAAAAATCAATGAATCAATCAGTGATAAGAAAACTGATAAAGAAAACCTTATACTCCTCCTTCCACGTGTTCATATTGTTCAAAACTTCAATGGATGCATCTAGCATACGATCAAAGTTCGAGTTACTCTTCATTTCCAGCAAACCACCAGCAAACGCTTCGATTAGCATCTGAAAGTTATAAAAAAGGTCAATTTTTGAATAGAAAGCTTACAAATTGAGCCATAACCCTGCAAATGATATCCTCCCACTTTTCGAATGTCTCCTTCGTCTTCACTTTTTCCAAATCCATGCTCAAAGTGAGCGGATTGGTGGTTCGTTGGTTGAGGAAGGCGTTGAGTTGCTGGAAATTGGGGATATAGTGTCCAGAAGGCTTGAATGAGCCTGAAAAGCCTAGGTAAAGCCTAAATGAACCTGGATCAGGCCAAAAAGAGCCTAAATGAGCCAAAATTGAGCCAAAGCGAGCCTAGATTAGGGCCAATTGAATCGAGGTTGTTAGGTCTCTGTAAGTCAAAATTGGCTTTAAATTGGCCACGGTCGGGCCTTAATGAGCCTTTGTAAGGCCTGAATGAGTCTAGATTTTGCCTAAATGGGTCTAGTTAAAGCCTAAATGAGCCTAGGTGAGGCCCAAATAGTCTAAGCTAGGCCTAAATGAACCTAGATTAGATCTAAATGAGCCTACATTGAGCCTAAATGAGCCTAGGTTGTTGGGCCTCTGTAAATCAAAATTGGGTCTAATGAAGCCTAAATTGGGCCTAAGTGAGCCTAAACCGGACCGAGAGAAGCATGACCCTCAAACTCACATATTGCATTCTCAACGGCTTCATATTCTTATAAGCATCGCTGAAGTTCTTCTTGGTACTATCTCCCGGGTGTGAGATGCAATCTCTCATGTGCCTAGTCAGCACCGAAGTCGGGCTCATGATATTGGTGAAGAAAGTCTGCTCACTGATGAAAGTCTTCATCTCCGCAAAGTTATCAGTGAGCTTCTCGCTCAACGCCTTCACATTGGCCTCCAGTTCAGCCAGCATCTTGACCATCGGATCCTCCTCTTCCGGCAGGAACTTCTTGACTCCACTGACAATATCTCCGATTCCCTGCATTGCCTTGAATGCTAACTTGGCTCTTTTGAACGTCTCCTCATTGTCTTTATAGAAATCCTTTCCTTTTTTGTAAAGATCCTTCAAGTCAGACATTGACTGCTTGAACACAAGCTTTGCAATTTCAAACTCGGCGGAGCTCATCGGCCGGACCACTGTTGTCACCATGGAGACCTGCATCATCATAGGAGTTCCCAATGGCTTCTGGAGGTCTTCAGAATCTTCCGAATCCTTGTTATAGGCATTCTCCACATCGATCGATTTAACCGCCGAGAAAGCGACGCCACCGGAAATCACTGAAAACTGACCATTTTTTCTGCAAAGTTATTGTTTACCTACCTGTCATTTTATCACTGATAAGATGATAGTGAACTGGCACCGTGTTCCCTTTTATACCTGGTTTGTACAAAGATCAAACCGGTAACGAAACGCGCCATATCTCTCATTATCTCTCAATTTAGACATCAACACTAGTGAAGTTTGATTCTTTGTTAATTTGATTGTAACAGTGATAACAGAACTACTGATAAGCTCTCTGTAATCAAAAGAAATTCGAATTCCAGCTCAAAAGAGCTATTTTGAGCCAATTTAGAGCCAATCTCGTTGACAGGATCTCTAGTTCATTGGCCCTTGAGTCATTTGGATAAGTGGTAAGGATTCAGGGATATCAGTGATAACAAAATCACTGATAAGACCTCTGAAATCAAAAGGGAGCTTCAAACTCCTAGAAATTCAAGCCTCAGCTCAAAAAGGCCATTTTGAGCCAAGTTAGAGCCAATCTTCTTGGTTTCTGATAACTGATAAGGGTTCAGAATCAGTACCCAAGTCTTTCAATCATACCACCCAAGATTCTTGATTCACTCCCTTATCATCTCTTATCAGAGAACCAATTCAATTGATGATAACACGAATTGATGTGTTTGTGTTTAGGTTCAGGGTTGTTAAGGCCAAACTTCATGGGATGTCAATAATCATTTTAGAATTGATAAGGTACTGATAAGGCACTGATAAGGAGGCGGACTTGTTTACAGGTTTGTAGAGCTGGTATAAAAGGAGATCAGTAAGGGACAGAAGTTCAATATCAAGGTTTGCCGAGATGTCTAACGCTGTTTGGGTTGCTGGTGAGTTTTGGGATTTTGGAGACAGTATTCTGATGCTTGAAACTTTCAGAAAAGGTCAATAAGGATGTGGTCTACTCGGCGGAATGTTTCGACCAGAAGCCATTGGATTCCAACACTCAACTTGTCGTGGAATACTCCGTGATGGCTCTAGAAGCAAAGTATATGGTTTCAATGGCTCCAGGGGATTGGCATGATACTAGCAGTGAGTACTGATAGTAGTGATAACACCGAATCAGGTATTTAGGGTATATCGATGGCACTATCTCCATTATCAGTGGTTGCTTGGCAATCGGAGCATTCGCCTTCCCGCCGGCTGCTCCGGTGCTTGCGGCCATTGCTGCTGTTGGATCTGCTATCAAGTTTATCATGAAGCTTATTCCGGATAATAGACCGAATCCAGTAATTGTGAAGTATAAGGCGCTGGAACAAGCTATAAATGAAGTGGGAACCTCTGAAAGTTAGTTAACGCTGAAACTGGGTTTTCAGCTTGGAAAACAAATGGATGTGCACTTTGCTGACATGCAGAATTTCCTGACCGAGCACAATTTCGCTGTTAACATCACGACGCAAGCTTCTACTTTGATGAGATTTATGAGGGATTGTTTGAAGTATCAGGATGAGGGGGATGTGGAGAATTTCAAGGAGGAGTATGAGAAGAACTCTCCGTTGAGCACGATTTATGTGAGTCACTGATAAGTTGATAAGTATAGCTTGATAAGGAGTAGAGATAGAGAAAAGTTGTCAATTGCAAAGTTGTAGAGGAGCGAATTTCCTATCGATTGGTTTTTTTAGCAACTGAGAAGTTTCCTTGAAAACAAGACAACTAACCCGTTGATCATGGCAATGGCCGCTGAGAAAGTGAAGACCAAGACTACATTCAACAAGTGGAGGAACATTATTTTGGGAATCATTGGAGAGTATGTGTTTATTGAGACATTTGCCAGTGGGCTATTCGAGAAGGATGATTTCAATAGTAAGCAGATTGCGAAACAGTATGAAGAGATTGAGGAGATTCTGAAGTCATGGGAGAATGGGTACAAGGTGGGAGAAGCTGATATAACTTTATCAGCTTATCATTTCAGGATGATCAAGAGTACTGGACAGATTTGAAGAGCGACTTTGAGAAGTATTTTGAGAAATCCACGCATTTGAATAACATTCAGAAGGGGGAGGAGCTTAAAAAACGAATTGATAACTATTTGACGCAGTGAGTTGATGGGATTCAGGATTCAGATTAAGAACGTCATCTGGAATTCTGAAAATTAGGAAAATGAAAGCAGCAAAAACTACAGTAAGACGTGCATTTTTTGGGCATTTTTGGGCTTTTTTTGAGTGAATTGTTGTCAGAAACGGCTTCAAAAATGCAAATCTTACTGTAGTTTTCGCTGCGAGATATCGTGCGTGCCATTTTGAAATTTTGAAAGGATATGTCGATTATTTTTGTTTTCAGTGATGCTTTCTATATTGTTGTGATGAACGAGACCACTTGGGAAAAGGATTACGCCTACTACTGCCCAAACGAGAAGGATCAGCTGATAGGATCCTGGAGGAAAGGAAAGTGCAATGCATTTGTGTACCGTAGTCGGAAGGGCAGTAGATTGAACTCGGATGCTTATTCTGCAATCCGACAGCAATCCCGAAATTGTGAGGATACACTTCGATGGTTAGCTTGATAAGCAGTCTTATCAATTTCTAATCAATTCCAGGAACAATGGCTTGAAAAACATCCTCAAGGATCAACTCGCCAACAAGTCTATGGTTTCCAACTGCGGATTCTATTGCTTGTTGGGAACTCAGCATTGTGATCCACAAATTTATTATCTGAATGCTCCGGGGACAGGATGGCAGACTAAGGGGCCTGGAAGTTTGGAGAAGATCTTGCTGAGGGATAAGAGTGGAACCCCGAAGGCGGAATTTTCGTTTATTGTTGCTTTTAGTTAATCCATCCGTTTTCCTCTAATAAAATAGTGTTTTCCCCTATAATTTTGGAAGCTTCACAATTCTTACAAAAAATTCCATCAAAACACTTTCGAATAACCCTTCGTTCATTCACTCCACACATTGCCCAGACCAAAGTGACAAAGATTTCTCTCTTATCAGTGATAACAATGATCACCGGTAAGATGGAATTATGTATTTGATCAAGTTATGTTTTAGTTGATAATTTTTCGTTTCGTGATCAATCCTAAGCTAATAGTAAATGTTTATCATTTTTGTAAAAGAATCTTTACGGAAAAGAAACGATCAAATGCATACGTCGTCTATAGTTATCAATATCCACAAGAACACGTGCGCTATGTCCGGGTTCCTTGTTCTGGTCATCCGAATAGTTGAAGTGGAAGATTTGAGGATCGGCGGCGGTGTCGATCAATGCAATGAATCCGTCGCTTGGTAGACGAATCAACTGGGTTTCAATGATTTTTTCGAGAGACTTGGTACTGGAAAAAGTTTCGTCTTCTCGTTGTGCTCACTTTTTCTCCAATAAGTCCTTATGTCAAAGTTCTAAACGGTGACTACATACCTACAAATCGTTGTTTTTCCACACTCGTCCACTTTGTTTCGCATAGTCTCATAAGTTTCTTGATCAACAGCGTGTGCACTACGACTACGGTAGATGAAAATGTTGCACTTGGCTTTCCCGCCCCACACTCCGATCAGTTGTTCACTTTCATTGGCACATAGGTAAGTGTACTGATCCTGCCATTTAGCTTCGTTGAATATGCACATGTAGAGGGCGTCTCTGGAAGAAGTTGGGGTTGCTGTGAAGTTGGGGAAAGTTTGTTAGACTTGGTCACAGAGTTTTTGAGCATTGTCCCAATTATTTCAGCTTTTTGTGAATTGTTCAGATCGGTGCGTTCGTCCATGAAAGGCTTCAGGAACGCTTTCAACTCAATCCAGTAGTAATTCTGAAAGTTCCTATCAATTGACTGCTTTTCAATACTTTCATACCTCATACTCATCTCTCCACTTCTCAATATCATTCAGAATTTCAGTGGATGCTTCGATCAACCGATCGAAATTCGTGTCATCTTCCGATCCAAGTAGCCCACTGGCAAAAGCTTCCAGTAACATCTGAAAAGTTCAAGTTTCAAGATTCAAATGAAAAGATATCTTACAAATTGTGCCATAACCCTGCAATAGATGTCCTCCCACTTCTCAAACGTCTCCATCGTCTTTTCTTTAGCCAAATCCATGCTCAATCTCAAAGGATTCGTGGTTTTCTGCGCGAGAAAAGTGTTGAGATTCTGAAACTTTTGGAGCATTGGAACAGACCTGAAATGTCAAAAAACTCACGTATTGCAACCTCAAAGGCTTCAAGGTTTCATAAGCCTTGCGGAAGTTCTCCTTGGAATCATCTCCCGGACATTCGAGACAATCTCTCAGGTGCCTTGTGAGCACCGCTGTTGGGCTCATGATGTTTGTGAAGAATGTCTGTTCACTGATAAAGTTCTTCATCTCATTAAAATTTTCCTTTAATTTCTCGCCAAGAGCCTTCACGTCTTCCTCCAGTTTGGCCAAGTTCGCCACCATCGGATCTTCCTTTTCGGGCATTAACTCCTGGATTCCTCCAATTATACTCCCGACTCCCTGCAGTGCTTTGAACGCTAAGCCAATTCTTTTGAATGTCTTATCATTCTTGTCATAGAAATCCTTTCCCTTGGTGTACAAGTTTTTCAGGGCATCTTTGGACTTGGTGATGAATTCCATGGCTTTATCAAACTCGGCGGAGTTCATCAGCCGGGTCTCAGTTGTCACCATAGAGACCTGCATCAGCATAGGGGTTCCATGGGTCTCACGCTTCTTCTCAACTCCATCCTCATTGTCAATCGTTGGAACTGCTGCGAAAGCGACAACTTTTCCGCCGGAAATCACTACAACTTGATATTTTCTCGAATCTTTTTTCTGTCTACCTACCTGTCATGTTATCAGCACAAAATGATACCGATTCATCGACGCCGCGTTTCTTTTTATACCCGAGTTAGCGAAACCGGTAACAGAAAACCGATTCAGACATCTGCACTAATTGAGTTTGATTGGTCACATTTTGATGTTGAAACTGATATTAGGTGAATTTGTAGGAATGCGTGATTAGTCAACGGACATTTGTGTACATGGATTTCACTGGCAAACTGCCAACTGACATCTTCTGAAGAACCGATAGTACTGTATCCGGTGGAGACCTGAGAGGGTCTCTTCAGTATAAAATCTGTAAAAAACCTTCAAACCTCGACTCGATGAGCCAATTTTGAGCCAAGTAAGGCCAAAAACAGACCTCTTGCTTACAGAGTTATGAAAAGGATTACATATTTGAACCGTTCCGGCTACCACCCAAGATTCTTGATTCATGACCTTCTCGGAATGTTTCCGATTGATGATAATTCGAGTTGATAATAGGTTTACGTGCGGCCAAACTTCACTTTGAATTTTGTGACTAGGCGGGTTTTCCGGTTTTGGTTCTCAGAGCTGATATAAAAAGTGATCAGAGATGATCAGTATCAACTAGACGTTTTTTGAGATGGTGACTTCTAGTGCTGTTATGATAGCTGGTGAGTGATAGGTTCTGAGATTCTGAATAGTCGAATTTTCAGAAACTGTCAAGAAAGATGTGGTCTACTCGGCGGAGTGTTTTGACCAGAAGCCATTGGATTCCAACACCCAACTCATCGTGGAATACTCTGTGATGGCTCTGGAAGCTCGGCTCATGGCGGCAGGAGATACACATGACACAATCAGTAAGTGTTGATAGTGATAAGATACCTTGATAAAAATAGTTTTTAGGAAAAATCGACGGCGTCATCTCCATTGTCAGTGGTTGCTTGGCAATCGGAGCATTCGTGTATCCACCAGCTGCTCCCGTGCTCTTGCTCATTGCTGGAGCCGGTTCAGCCGTGAAGTTTCTAATGGGTCTTATTCCGGATGATCGGCCGGATCTAGTGATGGAAAAGTTCAAGGAACTCGAAAAGGCTATTCATGAGCTTGAACTACAGATGGATGCTCACTTTGCAGACATGCAGGCCTTCATGACGGAGCACAATTTCGATGTGAACATTACAACTCAGGCAAAGACTTTGATGAGGTTCATGAGGAATTGTATCAAGTATCATACAAAAGCGGACTTGCAAAACTTTGCGGATGAATACAATAGGACATCCCCATTGAGTGCGGCTTATGTGAGTTTCCAAGGAGTTCCAGCATTCCTAGAACTTTTTAGTACATGGCAAGCTTTCTGGACAACCGCTCAACGAACCCTCTGATCATGGCAATGGAAGCGGAAAAGTCCAAAACGAAGGCGACATTCAAGAAATGGAAGAAAGTTATAAGGGGGATACTCGGCCAATTAGTGAGTTTCGAGAATTTCAGATTTATATTGAGAGCCCAATTTCCAGCTTTTCATTGAAGCATTTGCTAGTGGATTATTGGACAGAAGCAGTTTCAGCGGCAAGCGGATCGCAAAGCTTTGGAAAGAAATGGATAAGACTTTCGACGAATGGAAAGATGAGTATAAGGTGAGAACTGATGGAAAACTTCTTATCACGTGTGTTATCAGTTCAGAAGGATGACGGATACTGGGAGGAGCTGAAGAACGATATTGACAAGTATATCGAAACTCACACTCACTTGAGTAATGAGCAGAAAGCGGAAGAGATCAAGGAACGACTTCATAACTATTTGACGTAGTGAGTTCTTTTTTTGCTTTTCCCCTGAAGCTAAATTACCTATTTCAGCGATTCTTTCTATATTGTTGTGATGGACCAGACAACATGGGAAAAAGATTACTCGTACTACTGTCCCAAAGAGAGTGAGCAGATAATTGGAGCCTGGTGGAAGGGAAACTGCCATGCATTTGTGTACCGTAGTCGAAAAGGCAGTCAAATGACTAGTCATGACTATGGAAACATGCGAAAGCAGTTTCAAGAATGTGAAAATGCTCTGCGCTGGTTAGTTTTTTTTCAGTTTATCACATAAATCTTTTTGAATTCCTGTCATTTTTAGGAACGGTACACTAAAAAACATACTCAAAGAGCAGCTCGCGGACAAGTCCATGGTTTCTGAATGCGGATTCTACTGTCTTCTGGGGAAGGGACGCTGTGATCCACAAATACGATACCTGAACTATTTGTGGCCAGAACTTTTGAACAAAGGACCGGGACATAAGCATAAGATTCGGCTGAACAATAAAAGTGGGATAAAAGGAGACAAATACTATTTTATTCTTGGTTTCAATTGAAAAAAAGTTATGTTTTTTCTATGTATCATGTTTGTTCCGATCTCGGCAAAACTCGGCAACTTCTACACAAACTTTGGGGGTCTCACAACTTTTACACAAACCTATAGGCGCACTTCGCGCTTTTTCACAACTTCGTCGCAACATTTGAGGGTTTTCGCAGCTTCTACGCGTATTCTTTGTGTTCCCGCAACTTCTTCACAACGCTTGCCCGTAGCAGCAACTTTCACGCAGGCTTTCAGTTCATCTGCAACTTTTACGCAACAAATTTCACAAGATCTTGCAAGAGCGTGTGTCCGCTGCAACTTCCACGCAGACTGTAAAGCCGCAGCAACTTCTTCCCAGATTCCTGATCGGCAAGCAGCTTTTACGCAAATGCTTGGGCCACCAGCAACTTTTACGCAAACATCGTTTGAAATGGCAACTTCTTCGCAAACTCTGGTGACTGCCGCAACTTCTTCGCAGATGTTAGTATTGATTTCGTCAGCAGACCTTTTCGCTGATTTTTACTTCGCTTTCTGTCGTTTTTACCTATTTCACAGTACTTCCACGCAAGTGTTTCCAATATTCAGCTTTACTCACGCCGTCCGCATGCCCGACAGTGACCCGTCTTTGAGAAGCAACTCGGATATGGCAAAAATCATGGATTTCAACAAATTCCTCTTCATAACCCCGGAATGTGGAGAGTTCGGAAGATTTCCAGTAAAAGGACATTACTAGGTAATATTTTATAGGTTCTTGTCACATGAAATTACTTTCTTTTTCAGGTACCCCAATCTACCCTCTCACCAATCCCCAACTCTACAGACAATATGGAGTGCAGAGACTTGTCGCCTATCACTGTGCAAAAATGGAATATATCGAAAGATGACGGAAAACAAGAAGAATTAGTGGCTAAATTGATTGTTTCATATGAATAAACATATTTTGCAGTTTATGTGTGAATAGGATAAATAGTAGCAACCTACTGGAGCCTATTAGTAGCGTAAGCGCAATTTCTTCGCACACCTTCCGCAACTTCTTCACAGATCTTACGCAAATGCTTCACAATGCCCGCGAAGCAATTGCGTAAGGACTGTGTAGAAGTTGTGAAACGTTTGTGTAGAAGTTGCTGAGGTTTGCCGAGATAAACCGAAGCATTTGACAATTTATTATTTATGGTAACTAGAAAAACAGAACAGAACAAAAAACTGAATAGTTTTTCTACAACTTTGTAGTTGATAACTTTTTCCGATCTTGTTTCCTTATCATGTTATCACAATAGACAAGTCATTAAAATTAACACGGGTTTTCGCTAATGTTTTACCTAAACTTGAAAGTTCCGACTTTCTTAAAAGTGAAGCTATCAAAAAGTGATCAACTAGAATGTTGTAGAGCGCAAAATTCCCTATCGATTGCACATCTTATCAGTCAAATTTGAGCTTGAACTGTCTATTACCAAGCAGTTCTAACACCCCGGGTTAATGTAGCTCTTGCCTTCCCATTTCAAATAACTGTAGGATGAGACAAAAGAAAAGAGAGAAAACTAATTTATTGAGAAAAAAAACTCTTCAATATTGGTTTTACGTTGTGAGAAAAGCAGTAATAAGCCAGTATTCGGCTTGTCTGTTTCCTTTCTGGTCCATCAAAAACATCTTCTGCACGTGTCCGGGCTGCGGACCATTATCATTGACCCAATTGATTTGCGCATTGCAATGCATTCCCAGAAGGCCAAGGAATCCGTACGGCGAGAACTGCGGTTTCATCGAGAGTTGATCCCTGAGGACGTTTTTCAGAGAACCATTCCTGGAAATTTTGTTTGAAAAAAAAAAGAAAAATGATTCAGAAAGACTTCAATCGAAATTGGTTGACTTGGTGAAGTAAAGCGGTCCATTGACCCATTGATCACTTTCAATAAGTATGCATCCTAGGAAGCACAAAACCTACCAACGGAGCAGCGAAGCAGCATCTTGAGAATCCTTCCCGGCTATCGCATAGTCTTTCCGTCTGGTATCGTTGTTCCGGGTACGGTACACGAAAGCATTGCACTTTCCTTTCCACCAGGCTCCGATCATCTGATCCGATTCGTTATTGCAGTAGTATCCGTAAAACTTTTCATATGTGGCCTCATTCATCACAACAATGTAGAAAGAGTCCCTGGAAAAGCAGTTATGATTCAATTGTTCCTTTTGGGAGTTCCCCACCGCGTCAAATACTTGGCCAATCGTTCCCTGATCTCCTGCGACTTTTGAGCATTAGTCAAATGCGTGTGACTCTCGAAATACTGATCGAAATCCTCCTTTAGCTCTACCCAGTACCCAATATCTTTCTGGACAAATATTTTTTTAAAAAATAGGTTTGAAAAGACTTTTCTCACCTTATACTCATTTTCCCACTCATCGAGAGACTTGTCCAGATCTTGCCTCTGCTTCACAATCTTATCCCGATCAAAGTCGCTCCTTTCCAACAACCCAGTTGCAAATGCTTCAATGAACAACTGAAAATGGGGATTTTCAGGAGAATTCGGAAGAGCTTACGAATTGTCCGAGGATTCCGGTAATGATGGTTTTCCATTTGTTGAATGTTGCTTTTGTTTTAGCTTTTTCCGCGTCCATCGCCATGATCAGAGGGTTAGTTGAGCGGTTTTCAAGGAGACTTGCCATGAACTGAAAGTTTCTACTGAAATCTACTCTAACTTGATAAGAAGCGGTGATGGCAAAAAGTTGTCAACTAAGGAATTGTAGGAAATCAAATTCTGAACAACTTCTGAGTTGATCACTTTTTTCTATCTCTACTCCTTATCAAGTTATCAGGTCAACTAGAAAGTTCTAGAACAGGAAACTCACATAAGCCATTTTCAAGGGAGGATTCTTCTCATATTCATCCTTAAAGTATTCCACATCAAACTCGTCCTGATACTTTAAACAATTTCTCATGTATCTCATCAAAGTCGATGCTTGTGTGGTAATGTTCACATCGAAATTGTGATCGGTCAGGAAGGATTGCAAACTCGCAAAGTGAACTTTCATCTGTTTTTCAAGCTGAAACAAATATCAATATAGCAATTTTCAGACAACTTTTCAGACTCTTACTTGATTGATAGCTGTCTCGAGTTCCTTGTACTTCACGACAACTGGATCTGGTCGATTGTCGGGGAACAGCTTCATAAACTTCTTCACATATGCACCCACCGTTGCAATTCCCATGAGAATCGGAGCAGCTGGCGGAAAAATGAATGATCCGATTTTCATGCACCCAGTGATAACGTCAATGGTGCCGTCGAGGCTTCCTGATAAGATTATTATCAATTGTTGTTCCAAGAGACTAACTTGAAGTATCGTGCCAATCTCCTGAAGCCATGATGAGCTGTGCTTCCAGAGCCATGATAGAGTATTCCACGACAAGCTGGGTGTTGGAATCCAGTGGCTTTTGATTGAAGCAGTCCGCCGAGTAGACAACATCCTTCTTGACAACTTCTAAAAGTTTGATGAATCAGAATCCTAGATTCCCGACTTACCACCTATCAAAATAGCGCTAGAATTTTCCATCTCAAGAAATGCCAGTTGATCTTCTGCTTATCAGTTTATCACTTTTTATACCAACTCTATCACCGAAACCGGTAAACATCTCCGCCCCTTCGAAAGTGCCTTATCACTAATGTTATCAATGACACAAAAAGTTGAAGTTTGGCCTTAACCCGAACCAAACACTCTTAACACTGAACACAAACATGTCAACTCGTGTTATCATCAAGAAAAAAGGTTCTGATAAGAGATGATAAGGGATGAACATGAACAGAGACATTATCAAGCTTTGAAAGCTGCTTCTTCAAGATTCAGATGTCCAGAATCTTGCGGATCTTATCAGTTACTTGTAAAAGTTAGTGATAAATTACCAAAAAGATGAGTATGAATGTTACAAAGAATCAAACTTCAACTTCATTCATTTTGATCACCGAATCGAGAGAGAGAGATATGGCGCAATCAGTTACCGGTTTTGTGTTTTCCTTGATCTCTGTCCGAAACCAGGTATAAAAGGGAACACGGCGCCAGTTCTCTATCATCTTATCACTGATAACATGACAGGTAGGCTAACAATAACTTTGCAGTAGAATGATCTGATTTTCAGTGATTTCCGGCGGATCAGTCGTCGCCTTTTCGGCAGTTCGATCGATTGATGTGGAGGATGCCTATAGAAAGGATTCTGAAGATTCTGAATGTGAATCCCAGAAGCCGTTGGGAACCCCTATGCTGGTGCAGGTCTCCATGGTGACCACTGTGGTCCGGCCAATGAGTGCTTCGCAGTTCGAAGCAGCCATGGAATTCATCAAAAATGCAAAGGATTCGGTTGTGGGCTTGTTCAAATGGGGCAAGGAATTCTATAAAGACCACGAGAAGGAGATCAAAAAGATGAAAGCGGCGTGGGCAGCGTTGCAAGGAGTCGGCGACATCATCGGAGGAGTCAAGAAGTTCTTGCCTGAAAAAGATGATCCAATGGTTCAAGCATTGGCGAAACTCGAGGAGGACGTGAAGGCTCTCGGTGATAAGCTCAATGAGCACTTTGCGGAGATGCGAGGGTTTATCAGTGAGCAAAACTTCTTCACCAACATCATAAGCCCGACCTCGGTGTTAACAAAGCACATGAGAGATTGCATCTCACACCCCGGAGAGGATTCCAAGAGGAACTTCCAGAAGGCCTATCAGAACATGAAACCTTTGACTTTGCAATATGTAAGTTGATTCAGGGCTCAGCTGAAACTTTGCCATTTTCAGCAACTCAACGCCTACCTCGAGCAGAAGACTACAAATCCGCTAACTTTGAGCATGGATGCTGAGAAAGCAAAGACAAAGGCGACATTTGAGAAGTGGGAGGATATTATCAGCAGAGTCATGGCACAATTTGTAAATATTTATCTTTTGGGCTCTTCCTAAAACTATAATGTTTCCAGCTGTTACTGGAAGCATTTGCCGGTGGACTGCTTGGCACCAAAAGTGACACTGCCTTTGATCGGATGATCGAAGCATCCACAGACATTCTGAAGGACATTAAGCACTGGAGAGAGGAGTATGAGGTGAAGGGTACAACATTTATTAACATAAAGGCATATTGCAGAAAGATGAGGGCTACTGGAATGAAATGAAGGATTTCCTGGTGCCCTATTTCAAGAATCATAGAGAATTGAGCAACGAACAGAAAGGTGCGGAGATCAAGGCAAAGCTGGCGAGCTACTTGACCCGGTATACGAATTAGAGCCTTGACCCCATGAAGATCATGAACTTTCCAGTGACGCCTTCTATGTTTGCGTGTCTTACAAGTTGTTGCCGACCATGCCATTCCACACTGTTTGTCCCAACGAGAAAGATCAGTTGATTGTGTCGTATAGAAAAGGAGGCTGCAACTGCTTCATCTACCGGAGTCGCTCGGCTTACAAAGCCACTCAAGAAGACTACGATATGATGAGAAGAAAGCTGAGAGAGCGCTTCGAAGGAAGGCGGGCTTACTGGTAAGTGTGTTCGGGTCTGCTTGGTTTCCCAATTCACTTCCTTTAAGGTTTAAACTTTACTCTGAAATTTCTGAAAGCCAATTGAGCGAGCCGAAGCATCTACCTGCCAACGGACTTGTCGCTATGGTTTCCTATGAGACGATGCCTGAGATACTCTATGTCAACTCTTTGAAGCCAGAGTCCACGAACTTGGGACCCGGATACTTTTTTCAGGTTTGGACCGAGAACATCCTTGGTATTAATCCAATACCCATTCGTGCGCAAGTTATCGCCGCTTTCCCGTAAAACTCTTGCAGAACTTCCCGTTTTGTTTCTTTTCGCACATAATAAATTGTCGAAGGATGTTTTTGTTGTTCGAAGAAACTTGTCAGAAAGATGTGCATTTTTGAATGCCTGATAACACCTGATAGTAATGTGTCATCAGCTGAATTCGATTTATTTTCATAAAACATAGTTAAAACCAAGAATAAAATAGTATTTGTCTTCTGGTATCCCACTTTTATTGTTCAGCCGAATCTTATGCTTATGTCCCGGTCCTTTGTTCAAAAGTTCTGGCCACAAAGAGTTCAGGTATCGTATTTGTGGATCACAGCGTCCCTTCCCCAGAAGACAGTAGAATCCGCATTCAGAAACCATGGACTTGTCCGCGAGCTGCTCTTTGAGTATGTTTTTTAGTGTACCGTTCCTAAAAATGACAGGAATTCAAAAAGATTTCTGTGATAAACTGAAAAAACTAACCAGCGCAGAGCATTTTCACATTCTTGAAACTGCTTTCGCATGTTTCCATAGTCATGACTAGTCATTCGACTGCCTTTTCGACTACGGTACACAAATGCATGGCAGTTTCCCTTCCACCAGGCTCCAGCTATCTGCTCACTCTCTTTGGGACAGTAGTACGAGTAATCTTTTTCCCATGTTGTCTGGTCCATCACAACAATATAGAAAGAATCGCTGGAAAAGGTGATTATGGAGACAAACAAAACAGAACTAACTGGGTCAAATAGTTATGAAGTCGTTCCTTGATCTCCTCCGCTTTTTGCTCATTATTCAGATGCGTGTGACTTTCAATGTACTTCTCCAAATCGTTCTTCAGCTCTTTCCAGTACCCTTCATTCTTCTGAACTGATAACATGATAACTAGCTTCGTATCAGTTCTCACCTTATACTCATCCTTCCATTCATTGAAAGTCTTATCCATTTCTTTCCAAAGCTTTGTGATCCGCTTGCTGCTGAAACTGCTTCTGTCCAATAATCCACTAGAAAATGCTTCAATGAACAGCTGGAAATTGGGTTTTCAATCAAAATCTGGAATTCTGGAAACTCACCAATTGTCCGAGAATCCCCCTTATAACTTTCTTCCATTTCTTGAATGTCGCCTTCGTTTTGGACTTCTCCGCTTCTGTCTGCCCCCTCTCTGGAAATATAGAAAGTATGGCGAATGACAAAAAGGGGAGGGAAATGCCAAAAAGTGTAGAAAATTTTGTCACAAAAAGTGTCCCCTAAAATTGACCGTTTATATTATTGATAAAATCTGAAATGGGTAGCTGGCCTAGGAATTCATTCAGTGCGGCCGCGAGGTCTCGAAGCGAAAAAATGCGCAGTCCGTGCTGCGCCTTCAAAAAAACTACGGTTTTCGCCGGCACATACCGTAGTTTTTTTAAAGGCGCAGCACGGAATGAGCGTTTTTTTCGCTTCGAGACCTCGCGGCCACGCTGAACGGATTCCTAGACCGGCTACCCATTTCAGATTTTACGAATAATAGCTCCCTGGGTTTTGACTAAAATCGCTATGTGATAACCCCAAGTAGGTGAAATTCGCGGGGCACTCGATTTTTCGGTGAG
>LR539536.1:40954-70559 GCA_900536315.3 Caenorhabditis becei
TGCAAAATATCAAGTCAATCAAAAATACTTTCGGCAACTGTGAAATCAGTACTTCACTAGTTACAAAAAGTCAATCTTAAAATTCTAGGAATGCTAAAATTGCTTGAAAACTCACATAAGCCGCAGTCAACGGAGATGTCCTATTGTATTCATCAGCAAAGTTTTGCAAGTCCGCCTTTGTATGATACTTGATACAATTCCTCATGAATCTCATCAAAGTCTTTGCCTGAGTTGTGATATTCACATCGAAATTGTGCTCCGTCATGAAAGCCTGCATGTCCGCAAAGTAAGCTGTTTTGAAGAGTTTTTTTTCTCAATAAATTAGTTTTCTCTCTTCTATTTTATCTCATCCTACAGTTATTTGAAAAGGGAAGGCAAGAGCTACCGTAATCCGAGGAGTTAGAACTGCTTGGTAATAGACAGTTCAAGCTCGAATTTGACTGATAAGATGTGCAATCGATAGGGAATTTTGAGTTCTACAACTTTGTAGTTGATCATTTTTTGCTATCTTCACTTTTTAGAAAGTCGAAACTTTGAAGTTTAGGTAAAACATTAGCGATAACCAGTGTTAATTTTAATGATTTGTCTAGGGTGATAACATGATAAGGAAACGAGATAGATATTAGTTATCAACAGCAAAGTTGTTTAAAATATCAAGAACGAAATTGCATCAGTTGACAACTTTTTGCTATCTTCACTGATAACAGAGTTATCAGCCGAACTTTTTGACGAGCTTGTGAGTCAAGGAACCGACACTCCCGACGGAAGAGGAAGTACTGATTGCCCTTTCTGTTATCAGAGGAAGAGGCGGCTCCCACTGATAATCGTTCTTCACTTATAAAACTGCGTAGCTTATCAGTACAAACCGTCAATTCCTTACAATGGCTCTGAAATTAGATATTGGTGGTACTATTTTCAAAACTAGTAGGTCAACTTTGACCAAATACGATTGCATGCTCAAAAGAATGCTAGAGAGTGGGATTCCAGTGAGTTTAGAGTCCCTATCACTTCTTATCACTATCCATGTTTCAGCTCAAAACCGACAATTCTGTTTGTGTGTTCATCGATCGTGACCCCACTCATTTCCGTTATATTCTGAATTTCATGAGAGATGGAAAAGTGGAATTACCCGAGAATCAGAAGGAAATCAAAGAGATTCTGAATGAAGCAGAGTTTTATAAAATCAAAGGACTTATTGATTTTTGTAAAAATCAAAACCAACAACTCCAAAACCAGCCTCTCGATTAGCCAAAAATCACGCTGAACTCCAGGAAATTCTAGCTGAAGCTACTCGGGTGAGTCAAATTTGACTTTCCTAGTAGAAAATTGAAACCATTTCAGGATGTACTTGTTCTGAGTTTCCCTCCAGATTTTGAGGAATTCCCCTTGAATAACACAATCGTCAATAACTTTATCCAGAAGTATAAGCACAAAGTTGATATTGTTCTTATCGAGGATCCGGAGAGTTGTTCTTACTGGACTTATCATTTTCACCCGATTGATAAGTCAAAAGCACTTGATTATGAAGACTGGCCGGTCACTGCTGCTGGTTTCAAGCAAATGTTCAAAAATCTGGATATTTGGCTTATGTGAAACTGTCAAACTGTAGATTTGAGTTGAAGCAATGATACTTTTATTATTGAACTTGAATAAACTTTCTTCACGAAACATACAAAATGACTCTAGGGGAATGCGGCGAGCATTTTCACATTTGTACTCCAGTACTCCAGACTACGGTCCCATTCCACGTCTGTGAAGTGTCCTGGTCCCAAGTTTACAGAATCTGGCTTCAGGGAGTTGACGAAGAAGACCTGCGGGTCTCGATATTTCTCAATCAAACAGATGAATCCGTCTTCGGGAAGAATCTTCGGATCGAGCATCTGCTTCTTGATAATGGTGTTTAGAGGATATCCACTGAAAACTTTCTTTTTTAATTGAAAAAAAAGAAGATACCAGCTCTTACGTGCGCAACTTTCGTTCTTCAAAACTGATAACTTTACTTCTGATTGACTCATAGTCCTCTTTAGTCTTGGTGTGAGCCGTGCGACTACGGTAGATGAAACAACTGCACTTTCCCTTGTTCCACGATGTAATCAGCTGATCATTTTCTTTGGGACAGTAGTAGGTGAACCACTTGTCCAGTTCATCGAAGCAATCATTGAACATCACTAGGTAGAGAGCGTCGCTAAAAAGAAGCGTAATGAAGTTCAGAATAATTGACAAACCGAGTCAGAAACTTTTCCAGTTTTGCTTTAAGTTCGGCACCCTTCTTAGCATTGTTCAAGTGGGTGTGACTCTCGAGGTAGGGCACCAGGAACTTTTTCATTTCGTTCCAATAGTCTTGTTTTGTCTGAAAAATGGTTTGCAGTTGACATTTCAAAAATTGATGGGCTTTAAAAAACGGGAAATTCAAAACATTTGGACTATTCACCTCAATTCCATCTCTCAACTTTTGCATGTCATCTAATACCAGATCGGATGCATCCATCAGATGATCAAGGTTAGTGTCAACTTCCATTTCAAGCAATCCACCAGCATATGCTTCGAGTATCACCTGAAAATTGATTCGGTCCAAAAATTAGAGAGTCTTACAATGAGACTCACGTATTGTGCCATAACTTGACTGTAGATGTCCTCCCACTTTTCAAAAGTTTCATTCATCTTCACATTCTCATCTTCCAAGGATTGTTTGAGCGGATTGGTGGTTGTTTTCATGAGGAACGCGTTGAGATTCTGGAAAAGGGTTGGGTCTAGATGGGCTCAGATTCTAAAATCCTTACATATTGCATTGTCAACGGCGTCATGCGTTCATAAGCCATTTTGAAATTTTCCTTGGAATCATCTCCCGGGTCAGTGAGACAATCTATCATGTACATTGTCAGAACCGCAGTCGGGCTTATAATATCGGTGAAGAAGGTCTGCTCGCTGATAAAGTTTTTCATCTCGATGAAGTTCGCCTTCATTTTCTGGCCGAGCTCCTTCACAGTGTCTGTCAGTTCGCCCAACAGCTTGATCATCGGATCCTTTTCTTCCTTTCGAAATTTCTTGATTCCTGAATATATATCTCCAACTCCCTTCACCGCACCATACAGTGCTTTGGCTTTATTGAACCGATCCTCGTTTCTATCATAGAACGATTTTCCCTTTTCGTACAAATCATTGATGGAATTCTTGGCATCGTTGACAAACTTCACAGCTCTTTCGTACTCTTCCGAGGTCATCGGCCGAACGACAGTTTTCACAGTAGAGACCTGCAACAGCATCGGGGTTCCGAGTGGTTTCTCGACGCCTTCAGAATCTTTTCCAGGAACATTTTCCACATCGATCGATTTGACCGCTTGGAAGGCGACTCCACCGGAAATCACTGAAATCCAACTAATTTTTAGAAGCGAATTTGATGACTTACCTGTCATGTTATCAGTGATAAGATGATACAGAATCACTGGCGCCGTGTTCCTTTTTATACTCGGTTTGTACAAAGATCAAACCGTAACGAGACACGCCATATCTCTCGAATCAGACATCACCATGAATGAAGTTTGATTCTTTGTCACATTGATAGTGTCTGATGGTATCAGTGGGTTCGGGCGGGGTCAAGAGCAGACACAATCTCCCTAACCAGTATCCTTCTGAAGGCTCTACCTTGCTCCAAATTTTCGGATTTTCAAATGTTCCAATTTCCATCAAAAACTCAAGATTCTTGATTTGTGACCTTATCGAACACACATTTTCAAGTGATGATAATGCGATTTGATATGTTTCTGTTTGGGTTTACGTGCGATAAGGTGATAAGACTAAGACCAAACTTCAAGTGTATTTGGGTGCTTCGAAAGGGGCGGATTCGTCTACCGGTTTGGTGATTTTTGTCCGAAGAGTTAGTATAAATGTGGGCGATCGGAAACCCGAAAATCAGTATCAACTGGGAAAGATGGCGACCTCTAGCGCTGTTATGATAGCTGGTAAGTTCAGGATTCAGGATTTCTGATGCCTCTAGATTTCAGAAACCATCCAGAAGGATGTGGTCTACTCGGTGGAGTGCTTCGACGAAAAGCCCGTGGATTCCAACACCCAACTCATTGTGGAATACTCTGTGCTGGCTCTAGAAGCCAAGTACATGCCTCCAGGAGATCAACATGACACTATCAGTGAGTTTGCTAGTAAAAGTCTGAAACATCCTGATCTTTAGGAACAATCGATGGTGTCATCGACATTATCAACGGTGCCTCGGCAATTGGAGCATTAGCGTACCCGCCGGCTGCTCCAGTGTTCGCAGCCATTGCTGCAGTTGGTGGAGGCATCCAGTGGCTAATGTCTTTTATTCCGGATGACCGACCGAATGAAGTTTTGGAGAAGTACAAGGATCTTAAGAACGCTATTGAGGAGGTTGGAACCTCAAACATGTTATGAGAAAAATAATTGGGTTTCAGCTTGAAAAAAAAATGGATGAGAACTTTGCGGACATGAAATCCTTCATCACCGAGCACAAATTCAATGTGAACATTATCACTCAGGCATCCACTTTGATGAATTTCACAAAGAATTCCATGTCGAAAAAGGCTACTAAGACGGATGTGGACAATTTCATGAGAGAATATCTGAAAAACCCTCCACTGTACGCGATCTATGTGAGTTCAAGTGAGATCAAGTTGAGCTATCAGTTAAATTTGATAACATGATAAGAAGAGGAGATAGGGAGTAAAATTGAGTACAAATTTCCAGTACATGAGAAGTTTCCTTGACAACCGCTCAACCAACCCTCTGATCATGGCAATGGATGCGGAAAAGACCAATATCAAATCTACATTCAACAAGTGGAAGAGAAACTTTTTGGGAATACTATGGCAATATGTGGGCTCTCACTATAAATTTTCAATCAAAAAATGATTAGGTTTTCAGGCGTTCATTGAAGCTTTTGCCAGTGGATTACTGGGCAGGAGCGAATATAATCGTGGCAAGATTTGTGACCAATGGATTGAAATCAAAGGGATGATTGATGAATGGGAAGACGAGTACATGGTGAGAACGATATCTCCGCTTTTTATCAGATAATCATATCAGGACGACGAAAAGTGCTGGAAAGATATCAAAGATGGCTTTGTGGAATTCGTTGAGAAGCACGAGAAGCTCGACAATGCTCACAAGGCAGAGGAGATAAAGAAATGGGTCGATAGGTATTTAACGCGGTAAGTCCTCAGAAAACTTATGAACATAAGCGTTTTGCAAAAAAATTGGAGAAACGGGGCTAATACATACAAAAGTTCATATTCCATCAGATTTTCGACCATAACTCGGCTCAAAATGATCCATTTGAGATCCGGTGTGGGCAATGTGTAGTCAAAGGTCCCTAGATACCGTGTGAAAAATTTGGGTGCAATCCCGGAAGTTTCAGTTGAGTTACGTCATCTGAAACATTGAAAAAGTCCAAAAATCCACATTTTATGCTTTAATTTTTTGTTTTTATCATAACTTGGCTCAAAATGCTCCGTATGAGCTCCGGTTTGGGCAATGTGTAATCCAGGGTCCCTGGACAATGCCCCAGATTTTTGGTTGGGATTCTTCAAAAATCAGATGCAATAGATCATCTAAAAGTCGATTGAATGAAGCTTCAAATTAGTTTTTTTCAGTGACGCTTTCTACATTTGTGTGTTCGATGAATCGAAGGACTTTGCCTTCCCCTCCTATCAATTATATGACAGCTATCCGATGGCTGTAGCATGGCAGAAGGGAGGTTGCAATGCGTTTGTCTACCGCAGTCAGACAACGCATAAGCTGACCGACAAAGACTGTGAAAACCTGGAAAAACAGTTCGAAAAGTGCTGTTTTGCGCTTCGCTGGTAGGTGTTGAGCTTTTTAAAAAAACGTTGAAAAAATGTTTGCAACGATCGATTAATTTTTAGGCGAGAATCTCTGAAAAAAATGATAGAAGATCAGCTCGTAAATTCGTTCACACTTCCGATATTTGCATTCTACGCTTTCATTGGAGATAGCTGTCATCCGGAAATTTTATACGTGAACGATGTCGGACCCAAGGGACTGAAGAAAGGACCGGGATCTTATGGATTGATGAGACTGAAAGACGATAGCGGACACGGAAAAGGGCTATACTGGCTTATTGTTGGTTACTATTAGTAGTTTTGAGGGTTATAGAATGATTAGTTTCGGAAACAGATCAACTATAGAATATATACAATAAAAATGATATTTATAATTGCAAAACTTTTCTCAAATCAACCAAATTAACTCCATAAGTTTCTTGTTCCGGGACATAAAACTTTCCAAGAATTCGCTTCTGTCTGATAAAATAGTCTTCCCCATCATCTTCCGCTTCCTGAAGTGCATTCCAGTACTTGATGATCTGCTCTCTCCGTTCCTCCTCCTCAATTGTCATTCCTTCTCGATGAGGAAACTCAAATTCTAAACTTTCAGATGGATAGAACTGTAGAGGCCAATTCACAGAGTTGTCATCAGAATCTCCGTCGTGCACTGAAAATGAATTGCATTTCTAGGAGTTCTAGAATAAATTTCTTGTATTTTGAATGGCAAAACTCACCAAAAACGAACAACACACAAGTTTGATAAGTGCGGACAGTATCCCAAAGACTCATACGCTTCAAATTGAAGTCAAAGGCGTTTTTGGCTGGCGTCACATATCTGTAGACGCCTGAAATTAGAAAATCTTGCAACTCAGAACTTTATCTCGAATTCAAATTTCGAAAGATATCTCGCAGCGAACGCTACAGTAATATTTTCATTTTCAGTGATTTTTGGCTATTTTCCAGCTTTTTCGACTGCTTTTTAACAGTGAACAGTGAACAGTGAACAGTAACAGTGAACAGTAACAGTGAACTACTGTTAGCGGGTCTCGCAACGAAAAAGCTGCGCCTTTAAACTTGAATACGGTATTTCACCATTTTCGTTGCGAGACCCACTAACAAAACCTTGCTGCATTCGGGAAAACACCAACCTTCATTGTCTGCATCAGAAGCGGGACAAGTTCCGAGTTACTCTTCAAAAATCGATAACCATTTTTTGCGTCTTCCTGTTCTTTCCATTCTACAGTAACCGGTTCAACCACGGTCACATCTTTCTTCCCAAAACTTGCAGAGTAACTGTTCAATTCGTTTCTCAACCACTCGAGTTTATAATACTTCAATTCAGCTTTCAGCTCTTCGACCACCTCTTTGGTCATGTCACCGTCGAATTTCTTATAGCGCATCGCATTTATAATCTTGTGAAAATGTTTGGGATCTCTGTCAATGAAAATGTCGCCATTTTTATCTTCATTCTGCTGAAAAATCATTGTTTTCAAAAGAAAAAGAGAAGAAAAACTCACCGGGCACCCATCTAAATCAATCCATCTTTGAAGCTGACTTGGGAAGTTTTTCAAAGTTCTCCGAATTGTTTGGAATCTTGTTCCTCTCAGATTAAAGGTTATTATTTCACGGGAACCCATTGGAAGTTGGAAAGTGGATCAATATGTATGTCGTAATAAATAAATAAAATAAATAAATATAAGAGTGAGCAAAGCCGAAGGATTAGGAGCTCTTCGACGGAAGCTAATCCTTTGCTATTCTTACCCCTGCGTCTCTTGGCAACGTACAAAGTGTTGAGAGTTGAATAGAAGTATGTAGGGATTAGTGTTATCAGTTTTATCAGATTTTCCGTAAAAAGCATCACAAAATAGAAAAAAAAAATAATCAAAACTTGAATTTGAAACAATTTGGAAATTGAAATTTTTAAAAAACTTTAAAAAATTAAAAAATTGAAAATAAGAAAAAAAATTTTTTTGCAAATATGAAAAAAATTTTCAAAATTTTTTAAACCACAAAATTTTAGTCATTTAGGCTTACAATACTGAAAAAAAGTTCCAAATTTTTTTTCAATAATCAAAAAATTTTATTTCTCCTTAAAATTCCACAAATTCCATACTTATAGTAATAATCTTGGCTTACAAGTATTTATGTGTGGTATTTGGAACAAAGTTCACATACATATGATTCAAGTATTACCAACCACACCCTCTTCCTCTTCCTCTAGAATCACTGATAAGAACTGATAACGGAAAAGTTTATAAACAGTTCCTAACTTCAATGATTATTCAAAAATGAAAAATATAAATTTTCCGACAAATTGCATGCCGTTATTTATGAAAATTGATGGTAAAATAGTGCAAGTTGAGGATGTGGTGAGTAAAAAAATTATTTTTTTCAAAAATTTCCAAAAATTGAAAAAAACATTTTTTCAGAATGCTAGATTTGAAAACGAACCTCTTTTCGACGCAGTTATCAACAAAGCCTTCGAAGCATTCATTCGAAACCAAAATGACGACGTTTTGAGGCAAATCCTTTATCAGGATCTTGGCCTGAAAAACTCTCCGCCAAAGAGTGATAAGAGAACTGATAAGCGAGGAGAGAACATTTTCAACCCTTTTGTCCAAAAAAAGCATGAAGAACCAATTATTCGGAGGGAGAAGTCTGAGAAAAACGGGAAATCTAAGAAACTATGACAATGGTAGGTTTATCAGTGATAAGGGTGAAAATCTTTGATTTTCAGAAAATTCCCACAGAATTGAGGCCAGTTGGAGTGAAGTTCTGTCCTAATGATTTTATAGATTTCATGAATATATTTTAATAAATTTACTTGAATAAAATTTTTTGAACTTTCGCTTTTTTGAAGAAGAGCTTCCCGTGGACGTTTTCCACCGAATCCTCTCCTACTCCACGAGTTCCCGAGATCTTCTCGACCTCTTCCAACTCAATTCAGCCGCTAAAGAAGCAACAAGCAGGGAAATCAGAAAACTATCCAAGAAATCGATAGTTCGCGTGGATTTGGCTCGATTATTCACGGAAAACAACCCGTTCGAGTGGGAATTCTACGAGAATGGTGATAAGGAGCATCGGAAACGACTTCATGATAAGATTCGAGAGTTGGCAAGGCTTCTGGAGAAGCTGTTGGAGGTTGGGGTGCATTTTTAGATTGGTAAGGGGAGAATAGGAGGAATTGAGCGAAAATCGGTCAAAATTCACCAAAATTGATTGGAATTGCGTTTCTTGGCACCCCAGTGTACTGAACTTGTCCCTGAACTGGCACCAATGTCAGGGCTAGATAAGAGGAACTGGGAAGATGGTTCAGTACAAGTTTAGCTTGGAAATAGTCAAAGTCTCTCGACGATTCTGATAAGATGGCAGGATCATATGAATTGCATAAAATAGGTGCAGGTCTATGTGAAGCCGGTAAGCTTAAAAAAATCAATTTCTGTTAGAAAACACAAAAATTCCGTAGTTCACTAGAGAACAGTCAAAAAAGCAGCGAAATAGTCAAAAATCTCTGAAAAATGCAAATCTTACTGTAGTTTTCGCTGGGAGATATCATAACGTGTTCGAAATTTTGAAAGCTAGATGAAGTTTTGAGTTCCAACGATAAAACCGCCTGTTTATTCTAAATTTGCAGGAGTCAAAGCGTGCAAGGAAAGAGGTAACTGCGACGACAAGTTCCTGGACGACTGCTGCTCTAAACACGGCGTCTGCCCATTCTACAAAGCCATTTGGTTCTACGCCCTCATCGTCGGAATCGTCCTTCTGCTCATCACCATCGGCTTGTTCGTCTTCTGCTGTATCCGTCGGAAGAAGAAGAATGGCGGTGGCAATTCTTCGAACAAATCGGGTGGCGAAGAATAAGGAATTTATCTATATGTATTTGAATTACTTGTGGTTTTTATTCATTGTATAAAGGTTTTATTGGTTTTACATTGAAAAAGAAACTTGATATAGCACCTTGGTGAACTGAACTTGTCCCTGAAGTCAGCAGAACATAGGACGAACATAGACAATACAACTTTTGCTTGGCAATTCTGATAAGATGATAATTACTGAAAGTGACTGTTCTGTTGGTAATTTACCCTTAAAATCAATAATCCCTAACTTTTTTTCAGCAATTTCGTTGTGCAAAAAATCTGATTTTTGTGCCGACCCACTGTTGGATCGTTGTTGCTCAGAACTCGGAATTTGTCCATTTTACAAAACTCTTTGGTTCTACGTTATCATTGGTGTTGTTGCTTTTCTAATTCTCCTCGGAGTCACTGTCTTCTGTTGTATTCGTCGTGGTGATTCGAACAAGTCGGGCGAATGAGGAATTTATCGAATTTATTGATTTTTTGTGGTTTTTATGAAGATTTTCATTAATTTGTCACTTTTTCTTCAAGTTTTCCCCCTCATAACCCTGAAAATACAGTGATATCCCATCAAAATCAGTTGAAATCAGCGAGAGATCGTTATTTCACATGCTTTCGGCGAGAGACGCCGACGAAAAAGCCTACGACACTCCGCTTCGCTCTCTGTTTATCGTAAATCTACACCAATTTATTTTTCCGCTCCAATTCAATTTTTGCCCATTTTCACTTGTTTTTCCGCAATTTTCAGGGGTTTTTCGTTGTTTTTCAGCTGAAAATAGTTGAAAACTGTCAGGAAATCAATATTTCCATGCAAAAATCCATGTTTCACTGCCAAAAACGACCAAAATTCATCAAAAATGAGAAAAGTTTGATTTTTGGACCTAGAAAAATTATTTTCTTATATGTTACTGTTCAAATCTCATTTTTCGTGTGTTTTCCAGCTTTTTGTCATATTTTTATTGTTTCAGATGGAAGAAGAGCTGCCTCTAGACGTTTTCCGCCGGATCGTGTCCTACTCCACGAGTTCTCGAGCTCTTCTCGACCTTCACCAGCTCAATTCAGCCGCCAAAGAAGCGACAAGCAAGGAAATTAAGAAACTATCCAAGAAATCGATAGTTCGCGTAGATTTGGCTCAATTCTTCACGGAAAACAACCCGTTCGAGTGGGAATTCTATGAGAATGGTGATAAGGAGCATCGGAAACGACTTCATGATAAGATTCGGGAGTTGGCAAGGCTTCTGGAGAAGTTGTTAGAGGTCGGGGTGCATTTTCAGATTGGTAAGTAGAAAATAAGGGAAATTGAGCCAAAATCGGTCGAAATTGACCAAAATTGACCAAATTAAAATTTTTAAAATTTTCAAAAAACTTCCAAAAATCCCAAAAGCTCAAAAATAACTCCAAAACCTCCTAGAACTCACTATCTATTCAAAATAAATTTCTTAAAATTTTCCAGACAACCTAACCGCCTCTTCCCTCGGAATCCAAGCAGAAGTCGATGAATCCTTCATGGACAGGGCTCCATTTATGCTTCAGAAGAAGATGATGCATGTTTTAAGTAAATTTGAGAGGTAGGATTGATTCTTCATTAAAAAAAATTTAAAATTGAAGTAAAAAAAATTAAAATAAAAAATTCGAAAAAAACATATTTCAAAAAAAATAAATTTGAAAACATTTTTTTTTTTGATTTTTCAAATTTCAGAAAAATTGCCTAAGATTGTTGTTTATTCAAAAATCAATAGCCATTTTTTTCCTGAAAAAAATCATTTCAAATTTTCAAAAAATTTCAAAAACAATTTTTTTTTCTTCAATTTTTTTTCAAAATTCAAATTAATTTTTTAACATTAAAAATATCAGAAAATATCTAAAAAGCTCTAAAAATCAGTCAATATTCCCCTTTTTTTCAAAAAAAATGTTATCTAATTTTCCAGTCCCGAAATCAGCATCTCCCCAGTCTTCATGCGTCCATCCCGTGTTATTCGTACTTTCCGGAACCGATTTGACAC
Source organism: Caenorhabditis becei (assembly GCA_900536315.3). NCBI lineage: Eukaryota > Metazoa > Nematoda > Chromadorea > Rhabditida > Rhabditidae > Caenorhabditis > Caenorhabditis becei. Next base: position 52,628 of record LR539536.1, read on the forward strand.
CATTACAGCGCTGGATTTGGGGAATACAAGGGTAGGTAATCTCTCAATTTTTCCAAAAATCTAAAAAAATTTAATTTCCATTTTCAGCCGCTCGCCTCGCTGTACCTGCGCTCTACCGTATTCCCATCCCTCAAAAATCTCGAAAAGCTCACTTGGCATCATGCCAACATTCGTGTTCTTCACAGAATTCCCGAAAAAGCGAAACTGAAATCACTAAATATCACTTGCCACCTCATCGGACACGCCTCCTGGCGGGATTTTGAAATTTTCGAGGAATTTGAAAATCTGGAATATTTTTATTTCGGATTGACGGTTCCGCATAAGCCGTGAGTGATAATTATTGATTTTTTTTAGAAAATTTAATTTTAAAAAATTAAAAAAAAATTCCAGAAGTCGAATGGTCATGGACGTCCTTCTGAATTTGTACCAGGCAGTTTGGGCCAAAAAAATCGGACAGAAAAAGGAATTATTGATCAAAAATTTCCCGAAATGTGAGGAAATTGGGTTTTGGAATTCGCCGGAGAAGGTGGGAATTCATAAGAGTTAAATGAAAAAAAAAATATTTTTTTTTTGGAATTTTTGAATTTTTTTTTTGAATTTCTAATTAATTTTCCCATTTTCAAAAATTCAAAAACAATGGTTTCTCTAATTTTTTAGTCTCAAAAAAATTGAAAACTTTTTTTTAATTTTTTAAAAATGCGAAAATCAATTTTTTTTCCAGATTTTCCAACAAATCTCCAAGAACGCCATCTCCATCGACACACTGAATTTCGGCCAAATCAGTCAAAACCTCACAAAATTATGCTCGTTCGACTCGATTTTACAGTCATTTTTCAAATTTGAAGAGGCTGAAGCATTGTTGGATCAACCGGATGTCAAGAATTTGAATGTAGGTTGGATTTATTGATTTTCGAAATTTTGAATTTTTAGGCCAAAAAAAAACGATTTTTAATTTTTTTCTACGATTCTCCATTTTTTTAGTTCAAATTTTGAATTTTTAGGTCAAAATTTATTTTTTCTCTGATTTTTCAATTTTTCTAATAAATTTTCAGATTTTCCCATTTTCAGATGAACCTTCACACAATGCCAGCCGTTGGATTGGACTATTATTTGCCGAATTTGATGAATCATGTCAATGTGAGTGATTTTTTGAAAATTTTAAAAACTTTAAAAAGCCGGAAAAAGTGTACAGGATTTTTTGAAAAATTTCCAAAAATCAGAAAAAAAAAATCAACTTTTTTAAAAATCAAAGTAATTCGATTTTTTTCAAATAGAAAAATTCATAAAAATCTGAAAATTTCCAGAAAAATCAATACAAAACCATTTTCCCTAATTTCCAGAAAATCCCATCCCTCAAATCGGTCTCCCTCTTTTTCAAATGCATCTTCCGCGCCCAAATGACGTCATCTTGGAGTCTGGAGTCGAATAAAGCCAAATCTTCTAGAAGACGTCCCGTTCTAGACGCCCAGTACACCCATTTCAAGCTTCACAGTGAAGGATTGTGTGGGGTGAGTGGAAAATTTTAAATTTTCAGAAATTTATTGATTTTTACTAAAAAGTGGGAATTTTTTCATAGAAAAACATGAACATTTGGAAAAATTGGAGGTATTTTGCAATTTTTTAAACTTTCAATTAATGTTGAAAACTCCTCATTTCTCCAGTCTGATTGAGCAAATTAACAGAATTTTCCTATTTTTTTCCCAATTTTTCTAAATTCTTTTTTTTTTAACTGCTTGCTTTTAGGAGTCAGAATTGAGAGTATTGTGGAAAAAATTTAATTTTTAATTTGTAGAAATTTCTCAATTCTACTGCTCATTTGCATTCAAATTCACTGGTTTTCAAAGAAAATTTTGTTTTTTTTTCCCAAATTTTTTTCATTTTTTTTTTTCCAATTTTCAAGAAAACTGCTCCACTTCCAGCTAGAAGACCTCGACCGTCAACTGCCGCCATCTCTCGAGTCTTGCACCATCTCTCTGAATCTGCCTTCTGAATCCGCCAACAAAGTCGTCAAGTCAATTGTGAAATTCATCGAAAAACTGGGATCTATCAATGATTTCCCGGAACTCGTCGATTTTCACATTAATGTGACTGGAGTAAAGTGTTTTGAGGTGAGATTGGTTATCAGTGATAAGAAAAATTACAGAAAATCAGAAATTTTCAGTAAAAAAAAAATTAATTTGAAAAAATTCGAAAATTGAATTTTCTACAATTTTTCTTAATTGTTGGCTTATCAGTGATAATTTTTTAAAAACTAAAAAATTCTAAATTCTAAAAAAAACTGTTCTCAAAAAAATAAAATTTCATTTTTTTTCAAATTTTTTCAAAAAGAATCTCCCAATTTTTATCAATTCTTGGCTTTGTTTTAGCTTATCAGTGATAATGTTGAAAAAAAAATCAATTTTACATTTTATTTTTTCAAAAAAAATTCAAATTTTTATTTTTTAAATTTTTATAAATTTCTGAGTTTTTTTTTGCTTATCATATCATATCAGTGATAAAAAATACAAAAAATCAAATTCCCCAATTTTCAGCTGCTCACCAACACCATCGGAACCCATCTCGGACCCCACCTCCGTCAAATCTCCATCTTCGCCCCGCCCCGAAACGCCGACAAGTCCTACGCGAAAAACCTGCTCCGTCAGATGCCAGAGCTCTTCCCGAAGGCTTCCAGAGTCTCGTTAACTCCAGAATTCCTGAGAATCGTTATGAAGGACGACTGGACAAAAGGACCTCAGTGGTCAGAGAAAATCCGAAAATTGGCCAGGAAAAACGGATTCAACGCGGAAAACTGTCATCTGACGTCAGAAAAGTGGTCATTTGGAGGGTATATTCCGAAGGGAGAGTCTCCAGAAGACCTCAAGGATTCTGGAGAGGAATCTGAAGACGTCACGGATTCAGAAGACCGGAGAGAGTATTTGGACGATTTTGAGGAGGAATTTGAGGATCAGGAAGACGAGGAGGAGATGGATGACACTAGAATAGAGTATGAGAGTGAGGAAGACGAATTAGATGAATTGGAGAGGAAATTGGCAAAAGAAAGTGATAAAAGGCATCGGAAATGGGAAAAGAAACGAATTGTGTTGTCGGATGATGAGGAAGAAGAGGAGAAGGAGAATTTGGAGTCGGAACATGAAGATGTGGTCGATTGGGACAAGTTGGATGAGCTGGAAGATGACGAGGAGCCCGAGCAGGTATGGCTTTAAAATCTACGCGAAATTTGACGTCGATTGACACTAATATTGTGGGGTTTTGAGAATATTGGATTCTGGAGGAATTCTGAAGACCTGACGTCTTCTGAATTTCACATTTTCTGAATTATAGGCCATATGGGTGTCGAATGATTCAGAATTGAATAGTGATGAAGGGAATAGTTATAAGATTCTAGAAAATTTGAATTCTGGGGGATTCTGGAAAGATTCTGGAGGCCTGACGTCTTCTAAATTTTGAACATTTTGGATTCTAAGCGTTATGGGTGTCAAATGGATCAGAATTCAGTGCTGATAAAGGGAAAAGTCATGAGATTATAGAACATTGGGATTCTGGAGGATTCTGAATTCTGAAGGCCTTCTGAATTCAAAATCTTCCAATCTTTTCCTTTTTTTCAAATTTCCAATTTTTTTTCTTCCAGAACGATCTCTTTGACAACGAAGCTATCGAATCGGATGGAGAGGAATCTGTTGGAGACGAAGAAGACGAAGGAGACGTCATCGAGGTTGAAGTCGTGGATCTGACGGATTCAGATGATGATCGGCTTTTTGTGAGTTTTCGGGATTCCGGATTTTGAGTTCATCTGAATCCCTATGCTTTCAGATGAACGGTCCGAACAGAAAACGAAAGGCAGAGCAAGCTGAGAAACAGGCGAAACGCCGCAGAATCGTGGTTTCCGATGATGAGGAGGATTGATTTGATCCTAATTTTTTGAAATTCCCATTTTTTTGCAAAGATTAATTGCACTTTTACCCAGTTTATCATTTATCAGTGCGTCTCATCAATTATTGACTCACTTACTCTTGTTTCCCATTGAATTCACCCCATTGATTATCACTACCCCCGTTGGAATTGTTTCATTAGATTTTTTTTAATTTCGCATTTTTGTTGAATGATATTGTTTGTATTAGATGACAAATTTATTCGGGAAAAATCATTTTGAAAAGAAATTAGTAATTGCAAAAAAAATATCATAATGTTTGAAAATCAGAAAAGAATAGGGCAAAATCCCGAGTTCTAGAAAAAACATTGTAATTCTAAAATGTTTTGAAAATCACAAAAGGCACGAATTATTACGGAAAAGCGGCAAGCAGTGAGTATTCTTTGCCAATATCATTATCCAAGAACACACTAACCGCGTAACCGGGTCCATTGAACCAAATTCTTCCCGACTCCTCGTGGCTAGCTTCCTGATAAATGGGATTCTTGTTATTGTTGACCAAAAGGATGAATCCGTTGTCGGGAAGCAGTTTCGGTTTGATCAACTGGTTTTCAATAAAATTGTTGAGAGTTCCGGTCCTGCAAAAAATAACTTTTGAATTGTAAGAAGTAGACTGCGTTTTCAGTGTAGATTCGGCTTAAACTGGCCGTAAAAACTGACATCCAAGAGCTTTCTCATCGGATAAGCTTCTGGCGACCGCTAAATGCCAGTGTGAGGTCTAATTTCCAGTTAAAATCAGTAATTGTTCGTGTAAAATGCTCTACAGTAAGATTGGCATTCTCAGTGTTGTTTTTTGGACTGCTTTGCAGCTTTTCTGACAGTTTTCGTGAATGTTCTGTTGGGAAACATGAAAATCCAATCATTCACTCTAATACAGAGCAAAAACACTGAAAAATGCCCGTCTTACTGTAGTTTTCGCTGCGAGATATCGTGCGCGCCAATTTGAAACTTTGAACGCGAGATGAAGTTTTGAGATACAACGATATTATCGTTGCAACTCAAAAGTTCATCGGGTAGATTTACGGAGTTGCGGGTCTCGCCACGCGCGAAAGCAAAACGTGCTGCGCCTTTAAAGTACGGTAGTTGCGCAATTTGTCTTTTTCCACTATTTTTCCTCATTTTCCTCGGTTTTTCAATCGATTTTCGCTATTTTTACATCGAAAAAAGCACAAAAAGAGTATTTTTTGTGTAAAAAATGCGAAAATCGGTTGAAAACCCGAGGAAAATGAGGAAAAATATTGGAAAAAGACAAATTGCGCAACTACCGTACTTTAAAGGCGCAGCACGTTTTGCTTTCGCGCGTGGCAAGACCCGCAACTCCGTAAATCTACCCGATGAACTTTTGAGTTGCCACGATTATAATAGTGCATTTTTGTATATCAGCTGCTTATCCCCATGAAAATGCTCTCGGAACCTTGGTCTTTGGTCTTTGGTACCGTAACCCACCCTCCTGCTAAGCTTCAGCCGAATCTGTCCCAGTGACCCAGTGGTTAAAACCACTTACCAGTGCAAACTCTGCCTACATTCGTTCACTTTGTTTATCAGCTCTTCATGCTGTTCGTCAGTAACTTTGTAAGCCGACAGACTACGGTAGACGAAACATTTGCTGTTTTCCTCGTTCCAGGCTACAATCAATTGTTTATGATTGGCACACGTGTAGGTGTACTGCTCTCCCAACTTGGCATCTTCCATCATGCAAATGTAGAAGGCGTCGCTGAAAATGTAGTGTTCTGAAGGTCGTGGAGCTTTTCGAATCCCTTACGGAATGAAATAACCAGTCAGAATTTTTTCGAGTTGAACAGCTTTCGCAACGTTTGGCAAGTGGGCATTTGCCACAAGCCACGGTTTGAGAAACTCCCTGAATCTCTCCCAGTTCTCATCCTGAAATTATCAATAATTTCACTTTTATCCTACTTTTTATCGTTGTATGTCAAAATCGGAGTGAGTAAATTTACGGAGCTGAGGCTCCCGCAACGAAAAAACGTTTTCGGCGCAAAACGTGTTGCGCCTTCAAAGTGGAGGTACGGTAGTTGCGCATCAATTAATCTCGTCTTTTTCTATCAATTGTCTTCATTCTCATTAACCGATTTTCGCATTTCCAAAAAAAAAAACACAAAAAGGGCATTATTTGTATGAAAAAAGCGAAAATCGGTTGAAAACCCTATGGAAATGAGGAAAATAAGTGGAAAAAGACGAAATTAATTGATGCGCAACTACCGTACCCCTCTTTGAAGGTTCAGCACATTTTGCGCCGAAAACTTTCGTTCGTTGACTATGATTTGACTTTGAGCACTTCATAATGAATACAAGATATTTTGAAGTTTTTTCTTCTTACCCCGTACTCCACTGCCCACTTGTGAATGTCGTCTAAAACTTCAGTGGAGGATTCCATGAGTCGTTCGAAATTACTGTCTTTTTCGGTTCCAAGCAGTCCGCTGGCGAACGCTTCGAGTAACATCTGCAAATGTCAGTTTTTAAAGCCTCCAGCTATTTTAGTGGTAGCCATTCACTTACAAATTGTGCCATGACCCTGCAGTAGATGTCCTCCCATTTCTCGAATATCTCCGCCGTTTTTATTTTCTCAGTACTCATGTTCACTCTCAAAGGATTAGTCGTGTCCTGTTTTAGGTAGGAGTTGAGATGCTGTAAACTGGGAGTTTTTACTAAATTCAGTGTGATTGTCAGGTCCAAAACTGAATCTAGAAGAATTGTCGAGTGGCATCAGCCTAATTGTAAAAGAAAGAGCTTTGTGAAAGCTGATGTTCATGCAAATAAGTGCAAAAAAAATGCATCTTCTTTTCTAACAAACTATCCTAAAAAACTCACAAATTGCATCTTCAACGGCGACAAATTTTCATAAGCCATCCGGAAGTTCCTCTTCGAATCATCTCCCGGGTATGCCAGACAGTCCAACATGTGCATCGTCAACACCGTAGTCGGGTTCATGATATCAGTAAAGAACGTCTGCTGACTGATAAAATTCTTCATCTCTGCAAAGTTATCAGTGAGCTTATCACTCAAAGCCTTCACATCAGTCGTCAGATCCGCCAAGTTCTTGACCATCGGATCCTCCTCTTCGGGTTGAAACTTCTTGATTCCCCCGACAATACTTCCAACTCCCTGGATCACTGTGAACACTCTTTTGATTCCTTTGAACGTATCCTCGTTCCTGTTGTAGAAATCTTTTCCCTTATCGACTAAACCGCTTATGGATTTCCTTGAATTGTTGATAAAATCCATAGCCGATTGAAGCTGGGGAGCACTCATCGGTCGGATTTCGGTAGTCAACATGGACACCTGCACCAGCATTGGAGTCCCGCGTGGCTTTTGGTCGGATTCAGTATCTTCAGCATTCCCTCCAGGACCATGAACATTGTCCACATCGATCGACTTAACGGCCGAGAAGGCGATTCCGCTTGAAATCACTGGAATTGAACCTGTTTTTAGAAATGCATTCTGTTGACCTACCTGTCATGTTGCCAGTAGAAGATGATACTGAATGAATGACAGCGTGTTCCTTTTTATACCCAAGTTTGAACGAAGATCAAGACACGAACCGGTAACTGATAAGGCCATATCTCTCAAATCAGACATCAACGCGACAGATACGAATATTGGTTTTTTGTCACTTTGATAACGATGTTATAGAGTGCTGATGTTGATGTTCTTCTGGCGAAGTTCTTCTTCCAAATCCTGGGCTTCCTGAAGAGGCTCAGCATGCTTTAGACCTTCCAGACACTGTCAAACAAACGGATTTCTCACTTATTCGAGGGTGCTTGTAGGGTCTCCTGCAATCTTTTGCTCCGGAGAAACCAATGCACAGTTTTTAATGCAGACTCTCTGAGTTCCAGGCGACGTTCTCATCTGAATCCTGACGGCTTCTTTGTTTGAACTTTCTACGATTCAAAGCGCCCGATGAACGACCTTCTTAGAACACATTTCCAATTGATGATAACACAAATTGATATGTTTGGGTTAAGGTTTACGTGCGATACGGTGGTTTGGTTTGGCTGGGGCTAAGGCCAAACTTCATTTTCTATTTTGTGTCATCGAAAAGTTATCAGTGATAAGGCGCTCTATGTTGTAATCTGGGGGCGGATACGTTTACCGGTTCCAGTGATTTTTGCTCGGAGAACTGATATAAAAGGCAAATCAGGGGGAACAGAAGTTCAGCATCAACTGGCCATCCGTCGAGATGGAGACTTCTAGCGCTGTTCTGATAGCCGGTAAATTGTTTGGAGATTCTAGGATTCTGATTCTCCAACATTTCAGACGTTGTCAAGAAAGATGTGGTCTACTCGGCGGAATGTTTCGACCAAAGGCCATTGGATTCTAACACCCAATTGATCGTCGAGTACTCTGTGATGGCTCTGGAAGCAAAGTATAGCCTTATGGCTCCAGGAGACACCCATGATGTTATCAGTGAGTCAGTGAGCTAAAAGGAGATACATGTCATATTTCTAGGAAAAATCGACGGCGCCATCGACGTTGTCAAAGGGATCTTGAACATCGGATCAGTCGTTTTCCCGCCGGCTGCTCCCGTGCTTGAGTTTTTCTCTGGACTCGGCTCAGGAATCCAGTCGTTAATGGGTTTCATACCGGATAATCGTCCGAACCCAGTTGTCGAAAAGTACAAGGAACTTGAGGGAGTCATTCATGAAGTAGGGAATCTGTTTTCTAATGAGCTTCAAACCGTATTTTCAGCTGGAAAAAATAATGGAAGTGCATTTTGCGGACATGCAATCATTCTTAACCGAACATAACTTTAATGTGAACATCATCACCCAGGCGACAACTTTGACGATGTACATGAGGAATTGTATGAAGCATCAAGAGAAACTCGACGTCGATAACTTTAAGAGCGAGTATCTGAAGAATTACCCGTTGAGCGCGGTTTATGTGAGTCTTATTTATTTGTTAAGAGTAGTTATCTGAAACATCATTTCCGTTTCCAGAACATGAAAAGTCTGCTTGACAACCGTCAGACGAACCCTCTGAGAAAGGCGATGGACGCGGAAGAGATCAAGACAAAGGCGACATTCAACAAGTGGAAGAACATCTTCACTAGCATTCTCGGTCAATATGTGAGCTCTCAAAGTCATAAATTCTACTCTAAAACAATTGGTTTTCAGCTTTTCATTGAAGCGTTCGCCAGAGGGTTATTGGATCAAAGTGACTTTAATCAGGAGAGAATCATTCAGCAGTGGCAAGTACTCGACGAAAACTTGGAGAATTGGGCAGATGAGTATAAGGTGAGAAAAGACTTTTCAGTATTCTGAAGACTGTTTGCCATCTTTTTCATTTTTCAGAAAGATGAAAAATACTGGGAAGCGCTGAAAAACGATTTTCCTGGGTATTTCGAAAGAAATGCGCACCTGAGTAATGCTCAAAAGTCAAAAGAGATTAGGGAACGACTGGAGACATATTTGACACAGTGAGTACGGGAGAATCAAATTTTCAACTTTTTTCCGGAACAAACCGCCACTGAAACCTTGAAAATCGGAGAAGCAATTCAACTTATTTGTTTCTTGAAACTTGTTTTTTCAGTGACTCCTTCTACGTTATTGTGATAAACGAGTCAACAGAAAAGGATGACGGTTTCTTCTGTTCGAAATGGTCAACTCAAATGATTGCTACCTGGAAAACGGGAAGATGCGATGCATTCGTCTACCGCAGTCGGAACGGCAGTAAACTGCAGACGAAAGACTATGAACGACTGGAGAGAGACTTCCAGGATGCTAATTCGCTGCTTCGCTGGTAGGTTTAAACTCCTTGATAATTGCCTATTCTTCTTATCTAGTGTTTATTCTGATCGAGATCCTATTGATTGCAGGAACGGAAATCTGGTTAACATGCTGAGGGATCAACTCAAAGTCAAGGCTCAGTTTTCGCCGTACGGATTGTTCGGCATCATTGGAATGCAGTGTAATGCACAAATCAATGCGGTGAACGGTGGAAAAGAACCCGGACGCCTCCAAAGAATTTGGTTGAAGGATCAGAAAGGAAACAACCAAGGTCAATACTGGCTTCTTATTGTTGCTCAATAAAACGTAAAGAACTGTTCAATAAATTAGTTTCAGTTTTTCTTGTTCTCTTTTTTATCTGAACTTGCCGGTCTTTTATCCTGAATTCGGAACTCTTCTGAAGCTTTGGAAAAAGGTTCAAGCTGAAGTCACGAGAATCATGTCATCACATCGTGGTTATCTTACAGATCGCACCAAACCTCTACAGTTCTTGGAGCATTTGAGCCTCCAAATCTTTTTTCTTTGGCAAAACTTCTTTTGGGGGGCTTTTTATTGAACCTCAAGGCAACCATTGTGCCAAGTTTCATCAAAATGAATCTAGGATAGTATAAACTTTTCGTGAATGATAAGAATGATTTTTAAAAAGAAAATATAAGTTTTAATCCGGAATTCTTTACTAAAAAACGAATCAATCAAATGTTTTCTTTCAACTTGATCATTGAGCTGAAACCAGTAATGAACCAATATTCCCACTTCTTGCTTCCACTTTGGTCCTTGAGCATTACGTGTCCGGGACCCATTGCAGAACTCGGTGCATTATTGTCGATGCACCAAATTTGCACATTGAGTCATGATTCCATGAGACAGAGAAAGGCCTGGAAGTCTCGAAAACGTGATCAAACAACAGTTGACCGACAATCATAATCTTCCCGGCAACGGATTAATTCTTCTGGTCACTTATTACAAGAATCCGGTTGACGATACTGTTTCCAACAGTTGGCAGTTAAGAAATCGGTTCTCTAGCCCTTGAGTTACTAATCATTTCACTATGGCGAATGCCAAACAGACAAATTTATCCAATCAGCTTTCCAACAATAAAACCAGTCATCAATCGAAACCAAGAAGCAACCAATGTTCTCCTTTCGGATATCCTGCCACGTCCATTGGCACAATCTTATCAACGTGTCCCGGAGTCCTGTTGTGCCATTCCGAGTTGTTGATGAAGTTTATTTGTGCATTATATTGAACGTCCAGACGACATGTCAACCCGAAGCCTTCAGGGAAACGAATTAGTCTTCTGGAGAACATGTCTTGGTCATAATGGATCCTGGAAATACATAGTTCTCGAAGTATTATTCTTGCAACTCAAAACTTCATGTCTCATTCGGAATTTCAAATAGGATATGTATCTCACAACGAAAACTACAGTAAGACAGCAAAATAGCCGACTTACTGTAGCTTTCGCTGAGAGATATCGTGCGCGCCAATTTGAAATTTTAAGTTGCAACGATACGTCAAAACCTACCAAAAGTCTGCGTGATATCTAAATCTCTCTTCCATCATCGCATACTCCCTCTCAGTCATTTTGCTTGCTGTCCGACTACGGTACACGAATGCATCACATCTTCCCTTCCCCTTGGCTTCTATCAATTGATCCTTTTCATTAGCCTTCAAATAGTAGTCCTTTGACTCATTGTAGACACAAATGAAGAAGGAATCACTGAAAAAAAAAACGGTTATGTTCAGCGAAGGGTCTCGCCACGAAAAGTACCGTAATCCAAAATTTCAATGTTTGTGTCAAGACCCAAAATAACCAAAAACAGATTGGGTCTCACCAAGAGATGAATATTCAGTAATCCCTAACAACAACTTTCGTGTCAAGACCCATTTCTCATCGGGTCCCACTACGAAAACCACCAAATGCAAAAATGTTCAATTTTGTGTCAAGACCCAACATTTAGAGAATTGGGTCCCATCACGAAAGCTACTGTAATCCTAATCTTGCCCATTTCCTTTTCCTGGCAACCCTTTAGGTCTCACCACGAATAGTATATACAGTAACCCAAAAACCAATCTATCTTCACAACTTTCGTGTCATGACCCAATTGCCCGATAGAGTTGGGGAAAGAACTCACTTTGTTATATAACCCTCCAGTCGTTCCTTGATCCTTTGTGACTTTTCTGCATTATTCAGATCTTTCATTCTCTCCAACATGGTCGGGAATTCGTCCTTCAGCTCTTCCCAGTACCCTTCATCGCTCTGAAGAACCCTAATTCTTAATGAATCGAGTATGTTCCTCACCTTAAATTCATCTTCCCACTCCTTGAAACTCTTCTCTAGTGTATGCCATTGCTGAAGTATCCTTTCCTGGCTGAACTCTCCAAGTCCCAATAATCCACTGGCAAACGCTTCGATTAACAGCTGGAAACCGAACTTTCAGTGAAAAATCTGATTGGGAGAGCTCACATATTCGCCAAGAATGCTTGTAATGATGTTCTTCCACTTGTTGTATGTCGCCTTTGTCTTTCCCTTCTCCCCATTCAATCCCATGATCAATGGGTTGGTTTGGCGGTTGTCCAGGAGAGTTTTCATGAACTGGAAACATAAAGATCTTCTAGAATCATCTGGAAAACTCACGTAGACCGCACTCAACGGATTGTTCTTCTTGTACTCCCTCTGGAAGTCCTCAACGTCTGATTTGTCCTGATACTTCAAACAATTCCGCATGTACAACATCAAAGTCGAGGCTTGAGTGGCAATGTTCAAGTTGAAGTTGTGCTCTGTCATGAAGGATTGCATGTCCGCAAAATGCATTTCCATTCGGTTTTCAAGCTCTTGTACTGCTTTTTCGAGTTCCTTGAACTTCTCGAGCACTGGATCCGGTCGATTATCCGGAATGAGTCCCATAAGCCATTGGATTCCTGAGCCAACTCCAGCGAGGAATAGGAGCACTGGAGCAGCCGGCGGGAAGACGAAGGAGCCGATTTTCAAAACACCATTGATCAGATCAATAGAGCCGTCGATTTTTCCTATAGAATCAGTTTAGAGTTCTTTATCACTATCAAAACCTACTGATAGTGTCATGCTGATCTCCTGGTTCCATATACCTTGCTTCTAGAGCCATGATGGAGTATTCCACAATGAGTTGGGTGTTGGAATCCAATGGCTGCTGGTCAAAGCAGTCCGCCGAGTAGACCACATCTTTTTTGACAGTTTCTGAAATCTAGAAGGATCAGAATCTCCAGAATCCTGTCAACTCACCAGCTATCATAACAGCACTTGAAGTCTCCATCTTGATTAATGTTCCAGTTGATTCTGTTACACGGTGGATCTCTTTTTATATCAAACTCCCGCCCCCTGATACGTACGTTTCGAGAAGTCTCTTATCAATGATAAGATATCAGTGACTGACACAAATGAAGTTTGGCCTTAGCCCAAACCAAATAACCTTATCACAACCTAGACACAAACATATCAATTCGTGTTATCATCAATTGAAAAGGTTCTCTGATAAGAGATGATAAGGGATGAATTGAAAATCTTGGGTGGTATGATTGGAAGACTAAAAGTTAGTTGAATACTGAATCTGAATCCTTATCACTAATCACAATGATTGAAGAGGCCCGTTTGAGCTGTTGTTTGAATTTTTGGGCTTCTCAAGGTTTCGTAGAGCTTATCATTGTTATCAGACATTGTATGTTAGATGTCAACTCAACAAAGAATGAAATCATAACACTTGTGATTCGATCTTCGCTCAAAATGCTCCGGCTCAGCTTCAATTCAAATAACACATTTTGTTGCAAAATCGTAGCTATTTTTCAAAGGATTTTAAGAGGATTCAGATGAGAAATGACTTCTGGAGTTCAAGTTCTGAGAATCTGAAAGGTTTGGTATCAATGTGACAAAGAACCAAACTTCAAATTCATTCAGATTGATGTTGAGAGATAGGTTGCGTCTCTCATACCGGTTTCGTTCTTTTCTTGATCTCTGTCCGAACCTTGGTATAAAAAGATAGACGGACAGTGATTCAGTATCAATTCGTCTTATCACTGATAACATGACAGGTAGGTCAACCAATAAGTTGTTTCAGTAGAGTAAGTTTTCAGTGATTTCAAGCGGAATCGCCTTCTCGGCGGTTAAGTCAATTGATAATGGTCCTAAACGAGATTCTGAATCCCAGAAGCCGCTGGGAACCCCTATGATGATGCAGGTTTCTTTGGTGACTAGTGTCTACCGGCCGATGAGCTCTGTGGAGCTGGAAAGAGCCATGGAGTTTATCACTAGGTCCACGGATTCTGTCAAGAACTTGTACAAGAAAGGAAAAGGTTTTTATGATGATCATGAGAAAGGGTTTAAAAAAATCGGAGGAGCATTCAAAGCAATCCAGGGATTAGGAGATATTATCAGTGGAATCAAGAAGTTGCAACCCGAAGAGAAGAACCCGATGGTCAAGAAGCTAGCTGATCTGACTACTGATGTGAAGGCGTTGAGTGAAAAGCTCACTGATAACTTCACGGAGATGAAGAACTTTATCAGTCAGCAGACCTTCTTCACTGATATCATGAGCCCGACAGCGGTGCTTACGATGCATATGATGGATTGCTTAGCATACCCGGGAGAGGATTCGAAGAGGATCTTCCTGGCAGCTTATGAGAATATGTCGCCGTTGAAAATGCAATATGTAAGTCAGACTTGGTATCTCTTGATGCATCTTGTTTCCAGCAACTCAACGCTTATCTCGCCCAGAAAACCACAAATCCTTTGAGGTTGAGCTTGGATTTGGAGAAAGGGAAAACCAAGGCGACATTTGAAAAGTGGGAGGACATTTACTGCAGGGTTATGGCACAATTTGTGAGTTTCTAAACATGTTGAGGACAAATCTCAAATCGGAATACTTCAGGTGTTACTTGAAGCCTTTGCCAGTGGGTTGATGGGAGCTAAAAGTGAGAGAAACTTTGATAGATTGATAGAAGCTTCCAGTGAAGTGTTGAATAACACTGGAAAGTGGAGAGAGGAGTATGAGGTAAGGAAAATGTTCGGGTTAGTTTAGTGATAAGGTTTCTAGAGTGATAATGGATATTGGGAGGAGATGAAGAAGAAGTTGGTGCTGTATTTCAAGGAAAACACGAATAAGAACAATAGAGAGAAGGCTGAGGAAGTTAAGAACATGCTGGAAGGATATTTGACTAGGTATGGATTCAAGACCTGATTCTAGTGGGAATATTGATTTTTCAGCGATTCTTTCTATGTTTGCGTGTTCAACACCGCACAATTGAACCATGAATACACATATTCCTGTGATAACGATAAGGATCAAGTGATAGGGTCCTGGAACGAGGGAGGCTGCAATTGTATCATCTACCGTAGTCGCACGGCTCAGAAAATTGGTCGAGATGAGTATGAAGGGAATTTGCGGAAAGTTATTGATTGTAGAACTAAGGTGTACCGGTAGGGAAATGTAGAAGCTTGAAAAAGGGAAAAATGAAGGATTTTTAGGTCAGGAACTCTCGAAAACATTATCAAAACCCAGCTGGTCGACCCTAAGCTTCTTAACGACAATGGATTCATTGCTTTGATCCATACCAGCTTGAATGTGCAAGTTGCCAGTGTTTTCAATACCTCCATGCCTTTACTTTTCAATTGGGGACCCGGAGCCACTGGTATTGTTACGATGGATGGGGACTATCGATACGAGTATCATCTGATATCTGGTTTTCCTTGAAATTGTTGTACTCCAACTATTTTGATACATGAATGAATAGAGATTTTGTTTCATTGGTGTGAAAATGTGCATAAACCCTCCAATCATCTTTATCACCAATTATCAGTACCACCATCACCAGTCATCGTTATCACTATCCAAACTTGATCACCTACCTGATAGCCTATTCCTTCATTATCACAGCAGCTTCTCATTTTCTATTCTCAGAGAAACACTACAGGAAGCTCTTGTCACCTACTTGCACTTCTAGCTTGATATTGACATACCTTATCACCTCAATTTGTCGAAATGGCCTAGAAATCCGCCCTAGTTCGGCCATCAGTGCAATGGCGCGCGTTTTGATATCTTATACCGCGAAGGTTGTTGTTGTCCCCCTCGGGTCACCCTCCCCTCTCTGCGTCTCTTCTCTATCACACACTTTCTCACCTCTTGTGCGACAAACAGGCGAATCGATACAATACACAGGGAAATCAATGCGACACTCATTTGCCCACTGTCCCGTCTGCCCGCACCGCCGTCTGCCGTCCCATCCACCAATTTGGAGGATAAAACGTGAGTCCTAGCAACCGAAAATGAATTAGTTTACGAAATTTCTAGTCAGATTATCAGTGATAAACAATTAGCTGTTTATCAGTTCAACTGAGCCTTTGAAAGCTGGGGAAGACCGGCCAGAGCCTTGCGAAATTGGTCATAATAGGTGGCCACCCTTATCAGCTGATAATCAGCTGATAACAATCTTAAAATCGGCGAAAGCTGGTAAGAGCCTGTGCGAAATTGGTCGTTAGACGACCCATTCATCAGTTGAACAACCACTTTGTAGTCACATTATCAGTAGTAGTAGCTTTAACAGTTTATCAATTTATCAATTTATCAGTTTAATAGTAATCAATGAGTGAAGGTCTCTGTCTTATAGAAGTTGTGAGATCATTTCGGGTTTTTCCATGATTGATGGTAATTCGGAATGGTTTCTGCAGCTTTTGTATTTTCCTTATCACCTTATCATTGATCAACAAATAATCAGTTCAACTGAACCTTTAAATGCCGGAGAAGACCGGTCAGAGCCTGGCGAAATTGGTCACAATAGGTGACCACCCTTATCAGCTGATAATCAGCTGATAACCCTCTTAAAATCGACTTTTTACAGTTGGTAAGAGCCTGTGCGAAATTGGTCGTTAGACGACCCATTTATCAGTTGAACAACCACTTGTAGCCTTCATATCAGTAGCAGTAGAAACTTGAGGGGCCACATCAGCCACCTTATCAGTCACTAATCAGTTTATCATTTAGCCTTGCAGTTAGTAGGAAAATATATCAACTAGATAACCACAAAAAATAAAA
The DNA here is from genome assembly GCA_900536315.3 of Caenorhabditis becei. Classification (NCBI taxonomy): domain Eukaryota; kingdom Metazoa; phylum Nematoda; class Chromadorea; order Rhabditida; family Rhabditidae; genus Caenorhabditis; species Caenorhabditis becei. The sequence continues at coordinate 69,361 of LR539536.1, forward strand.
ACAACCGTTTGAGCCTCTAGAAATGCTCCGGTTTCTGACCGTCCATCTGACGAGAACTCGCCTTTTTTGGGCGCACTGGCGGAACCAGGTATTGATTTTTTTCTCGTTTTTCATTTTTTTTTTCTTTTTTATCAACTTATCAGAGATATCAGTTCATCAGTTAGTGATAAGTAGTAGTTAATGCCTAGAAGTAGTGAGATCATCTCGGGTTTTTCCATGATTGATGGTAATTCGAAGTGTCCCTTGCTACTTTTATCAGTTCGAAAGTTAGGTCATCTGAGGTTATCATATCAGTTTATCAGTTGTGAGAGACTTCTCAGAGTCTAGAGTCTCGGGCTCTATTCTGGGAAACATCCGGAATTTTTCAGTGCGAACACTGTAATTCTGAATGTAGCTCACCTTTTTACGTTTTCCGATACCACTTGGCTTTTTAATTTGCTTCCAAAACAATCTTAATCAGTTTATCAGTAATCAATGAGTGAAGGTTGAATCTCTGTCGTATAGAAGTTGTGAGATCATTTCGGGTTTTTCCATGATTGATGGTAATTCGGAATGGTTTCTGCAGCTTTTGTATTTTCACGAGAGTTTGTCGTTGATAATCCTTATCACCTTATCATTGATCAGCAAATAATCAGTTCAACTGAACCTTTAAATGCCGGAGAAGACCGGTCCGAGCCTGGCGAAATTGGTCACAATAGGTGACCACCCTTATCAGCTGCTAATCAGCTGATAACCCTCTTAAAATCGGCTGTTACAGCTGGTAAGAGCCTGTGCGAAATTGGTCGTCAGACGACCCACTTATCAGTTGAACTAGTCACTTGATTTTATCACTTTATCAGTAGTTGTCATAATTGTTTGCCAGCAACACCACCCTATCAGTAACTTTTCAGTTTATCAGTTAGTTATCAGTAGTCGTTGTCGCAAAAGCTCTAGTGATGTATGGAAGTTGTGAGATCATCTCGGGTTTTTCCATGATTGATGGTAATTCGGGATGTTCCTTGCTTCGTTTTCACTTTTATCATTCGGATTTCATTGTCGGAGGAGAATCTGAGAATGTCATGCCTCCAGCACCTTCCCGTCACTTGCAAAGACATCCTACACACGAAATTTCCGTTAATCGCACCTGGCTCTTCCAGTCTTTCGTGCTGCACACGCCCGATGTGATTGGCTGGATTCGGGTGGCAGCGATAGGTCTGCAA
>LR539536.1:79922-95353 GCA_900536315.3 Caenorhabditis becei
AGCGGTGAGCAATGCCCCCCCCCCCCGTTTCCCAGAATAGAACCCGAGACTCAAGATTTCAAGAAGACACTGATAAACTGATAAGATGAACATAACATCTCATTTGCAGATGACATTTGAAATCCTAACTCTAGTTACCGTAGATGAAGTGAAGTGACTAACTACTGATAAAGTGATAAAGTCAAGTGATTAGTTCAACTGATAAGTGGGTCGTCTGACGACCAATTTCGCACAGGCTCTTACCAACTATAAAAAGTCGATTTTAAGATGATTATCAGCTGATTATCAGTTGATAAGGGTGGTCACCTATTGTGATCAATTTCGCCAGGCTCGGACCAGTCTCCCCCGGCATTTAAAGGTTCAGTTGAACTGATATTGATAAAGAAGTCAATCAATGTCAAAATAGAGAAAGAAGAATTCCCCAGCACTTCATCCGTCCTTGCAGACCTATCGCTGCCACCCGAATCCAGCCAATCACATCGGGCGAGTGCAGCACGAAAGACTGGAAGAGCCAGGTGCGATCGACGGAAATTTCGTGTGTAGGATGTCTTTGCAAGTGACGGGAAGGTGCTGGAGGCATGACATTCTCAGATTCTCCTCCGACAATGAAATCCGAATGATAAAAGTGAAAAAGAAGCAAGGGACACCTCGAATTACCATCAATCATGGAAAAACTCGAGATGATCTCACAACTTTCATACTGATAAAGTGATGAAGAAAATTGGTTGTTCAACTGATAAATGGGTCGTCTGACGACCAATTTCGCACAGGCTCTGACCAGCTGTAACAGCCGATTTTAAGATGGTTCAACTGATTATCAGTTGATAAGGGCGGCCACCTATTGTGACCAATTTCGCCAGGCTCTGGCCGGTCTTCTCCGGCATTTAAAGGCTCAGTTGAACTGATTAGTTGTTGATCAATGATAAGGTGATAAGGAAAATACAAAAGCTGCGGAAACCACTCCGAATTACCATCAATCATGGAAAAACCCGAAATGATCTCACAACTTCTATACTTCAGAGGTTCCCTTCACTCATTGATTACTGATAAACTGATAAACGGACATTGATAAAGATCGTTTTGGATACTTAAAGAAGAAGCGAGCTACATTCAGAATTACAGTGTTCGCACTGAAAAATTCCGGATGTTTCCCAGAATAGAGCCCGAGACTCTAGACTCCGAGAAGTCTCTCACAACTGATAAACTGATATGATAACCTCAGATGACCTAACTTTCGAACTGATAAAAGTAGCAAGAGACACTTCGAATTACCATCAATCATGGAAAAACCCGAGATGATCTCACTACTTCTAGACCTTAACTACTACTTATCACTAACTGATGAACTGATTTCTCTGATAAGTTGATAAAAAATTAAAAAAGAATGAAAAACTTCCATACATCACTTGAGCTTTTGCGACAACGACTACTGATAACTAACTGATGAACTGATAAGTTACTGATAGGGTGGTGTTGCTGGCAAACAATTTTGACAACTACTGATAAAGTGATAAAGTCAAGTGACTAGTTCAACTGATAAATGGGTCGTCTGACGACCAATTTCGCACAGGCTCTGACCAGCTGTAACAGCCGATTTTAAGAGGGTTATCAGCTGATTATCAGTTGATAAGGGTGGTCACCTATTGTGACCAATTTCGCCAGGCCCTGGCCGGTCTTCTCCGGCTTTCAAAGGTTCAGTTGAACTGATTATTTGTTGATCAATGATAAGGAACTATGAACGACAAACTCTCGTGAAGATACAAAAGCTGCGGAAACCATTCCGAATTACCATCAATCATGGAAAAACCCGAATTGATCTCACAACTTCTATACAACAGAGGTTCAACCTTTACTCATTGATTACTGATAAACTGATGAACTGATAAACTGATATTGATAAAGATCGTTTTGGATACGTAAAGAAGAAGCGAGCTACATTCAGAATTACAGTGTTCGCACTGAAAAATTCCGGATGTTTCCCAGAATAGAGCCCGAGACTCTAGATTCCGAGAAGTCTCTCACAACTGATAAACTGATATGATAACTTTAGATGACCTAACTTTCGAACTGATAAAAGTAGCAAGGGCACTTCGAATTACCATCAATCATGGAAAAACCCGAGATGATTTCACTACTTCTAGACCTTAACTACTACTTATCACTAACAGATGAACTGATATCTCTGAGAAGTTGATAAAAATGAAAAACAAATGAAAAACGAGAAAAAAATCAATACCTGGTCTCCGCCAGTGCGCCAAATAAGGCGAATTCTCGTCAGATGGACGGTCAGAAACCGGAGCATTTCTAGAGGCTCAAACGGTTGTTTTTTGAACCTATTTTATTGGTTTCCTAATTGATATATTGCAGGGCTAACTGATAAACTGATTAGTGACTGATAAGGTGGTGATGTGGCCCTTGAGTGATCAAGTTGCTACTACTACTGATAATGTGGCTATAAGTGGTTGTTCGACTGATAAATGGGTCGTCTGACGACCAATTTCGCACAGGCTCTGACCAGCTGTAACAGCCGATTTTAAGATGGTTCAACTGATTATCAGTTGATAAGGGCGGCCACCTATTGTGACCAATTTCGCAAGGCTCGGACCGGTCTTCTCCGGCTTTTAAAGGTTCAGTTGAACTGATGAACGGCTAATCGTTTATCACTGATAAGATGGACTGATTGGCAACTACTACGGATAATTTGACTGTACTGAAAAAGAATGGATAGTAATCTATGTGATCTGACTAGAAATTTCGTAAACTAATTTATTTTTTGGTTGCTAGGACTCACGTTTTATCCTCCGAATGAGCGGATGGGACAGCAGACGGCGGTACGGGCAGCGGGACAGTGGGCAAATGAGTGTTGCATTGATTTCCCTGTGTATGTTATTGATTCGCCTGTTTGTCGCACAAGAGGTGAGAGAGTGTGTGATAGAGAAGAGACGCAGAGAGGGGAGGAGGGTGACCCCAAGGGGGACAACAACAACCTTCGCGGTATAAGGGTGCGTTCTATTGCACTGATGGCCGAATTAGGACGGATTTCTAGGCCATTTCGACAAATTGAGGTGATAAGGAATATCAATTTCAAGCTAGAAGTGCAAGTAGGTGACAAGGGTTTCTGTAATGTTTTTCTGGGAATAGGAGCTCAGAAGCTGATGGCATAATGAAGGTAGGTGATCAAGTTTGGATAGTGATAACGATGATAAATAGTTGTTTGACCGGGATTGACAGAGGAGCGCGTTTGCATTTCGACCTATCACTCTTGTGAGCCAAAAGGATTCATTGAATTCAAGAAGTATCAGAATCTCAATTTTTATCAAAACTCTTATTACAACCAGTCATTGCTCGTGTTGCAAAAAATTAACTGCTATTTAACTAATTTATTGAGAAATTCCTTCAATAATAAGTGTTACTGAAGCCAGCAATGAGCCAATACTCGGCTTGTCGGTTTCCTTTCTGGTCCAACAAGTAAATCCTCTCGCAGTGTCCTGGTGGCATGTCCTTCGCGTCCGGTGCATAATCATTCCAGTGCCAGATTTGTACATCAGCATTCGTTTTTATGAGGCCCCAGAATCCGAACTGCACAAACTGGGACCTCAGGCCAAGTTCCTGTCTGAGAATGTCCTTTAGAGAGCCCTTCCTGAAAATAATGAAAAAATAGAAGTAACCGGATAAAAGCTCACCAGCGAAGCAGTGAAACGGCATCCTGGAAGTCCTTCTGCACAGTGTCATAGTCCCTCTTGTCCCATGTTCTTTGATTCCGACGACGGTACACAAATGCATTGCATCTTCCTTTGCCCCACGATCCAACAAGGCATTCCTTCTCGCGGAAACAATCGTAGCCGTAGTCCTTATCCCATTTCGCTTCGTTGAACACACAGATGTAGAACTCGTCGCTGAAAAAAATTTACATGTCTCATCTAAATTCTGAAGTGTGATAAACAAAAAATCATAGTCATTATTCTAGTCATCTCAACTACAACATGTCAAAAGCAGAGCTCAAATGGACAATTTTGAGCCGAGTTATGGTCACAAGTCTGATGGGATACTAATTTTTGCAAGTCTTCTCACAAGAGAAGTTTGTGAGGTTGTGAATTTGAAAAATTCTGAGAAAATTCACAAAAATAACTATCAACTCACTATGTCAAATACTTCGAAAGTCGCTCCCTGATCTCCTGAGTCTTCTGTTTATTAGTGAGATTTGTGTGATCTTCGAAATACTTCTCGAAGCCTTCCTTCAGCTCTTCCCAATAACCCATATCTTTCTGAAGTGATAAATTTATTTGGAATGCTGATAAGTATTACCTTATAATCATCCTCCCACTGATCAAAAGTTTTCAACAGGGCCTGCCATTGCTTGACAATTTGGTTCTGGTTGAACTCGCTCTTGCCCAGTAATCCACTGGCAAATGCTTCGATGAAAATCTGAAAATTAAGGGATTCAGTGATAATATTGATAAGAAAAGCTTACATATTCGCCAAGAATGCTTGTGATGATTTTCTTCCACTTGTTGAACGTCGCCTTTGTCTTGGACTTTTCAGCTTCCATCGCCATGAGCAGAGGGTTGGTGGAGCGGTTGTCCAGCAGACTTTTCATGTACTGAAAACATATGGATCTTCGAGAATCATCTGAAAAACTCACATAAACCGCGCTCAATGGCTTATGCTTTTTATATTCCCTCTTGAAGTCCTCCACATCGGCTGGGTCCTGATACTTCATACAATTCCTCATGTGCATCATCAGAGTCGACGCTTGAGTGATAATGTTCACATTGAAATTGTGCTCGGTCATGAAGGAAAGCATGTCGGCGAAATGCACATCCATTTGCTTTTCGAGGTCTTGCACAGCTGTTTCGAGCTCCTTGAACTTCTCGAGCACTTTATTCGGTCGGTCATCCGGGATGAGCCCTAGGAGCCACTGGATGCCAGAGCCAACTCCAGCGAAGAAGAGGAGCACAGGAGCAGCCGGCGGGAAAGCAACAGAGCCGATTTTCAAGATTCCCTTGATAACATCAATGGAACCGTCGATCTTCCCTGTACAAACAGTTGAGGAATCCTTATCATTTATCAGAACTCACTGATAGTTTCATGTTCTTCATCTGTAGTAATATACTTCGCTTCCAGAGCCATAATGGAGTATTCAACGATAAGTTGGGTGTTGGAATCCAGTGGCTGCTGGTCGAAGCAGTCCGCCGAGTAAACCACATCCTTCTTGACTTTTTCTGAAGATTTGAGGATTCAGAATCCCCAAATCTTGGGGTTTCAGACTCACCAGCTATCATAACAGCAGTAGAAGTCTCCATCTTGACAAACTTCCAGTTGATTGTGTTACCTTGTGGATCTCTTTTTATACAAAACTCTACGAACCCAAACCGGTAAACAACCCCGCCCCCGACATCCATCAAAAAGTGTCTTATCAATGATAAACTGATTATTGACATCAAATGCAAAATGAAGTTTGGCCCCAAACATTGTTATCACAACCTTGAAACTGAACACATCAATTCGTGTTATCATCAATTGAAACGGTTCTGTTCTGATAAGAGATGATAAGAGGTGAATCAAGAATCTTGGGTGGTATGATTGGAAGACTTCAATGTCCTTATCACTTATCAGAATAACCTAAGAGCCTATGAACTAGAGGTCCCGTCAACAAGTTCGTCCCTAGCTTTTCCCAAAATGGCCCCCTTGAGCTGTAATTTGAATTTTTCGAATTCTGAAAGTTCCTAAAAGCTAATTAAGGATTCGTTATCACCAATTTGAAAAAATAAAATAAATAGGCGCCTTAGTTGGCTCAAAATGTAGCTACCGATATGGAAAATGGGCTCCACAGGGTCCCACAGGAATCAGAAAAGTGAACGTCATCTGAACATCTAAAATCTCTGTTGTCTGTTATCTGTTATCACCAAATCCGAAGTACTCTACATGAAAAGTCACCCTAAATTAGTGTGTTTTAGATGTTTCATTTTTTCCGTTCGGCATCAAAGAATCAAACTTCACCTCATTCTTGTTGATCACCGAATCGAGAGATATGGCGCAATCAGTTACCGGTTTCCCATTTTCCTTGATCTTTGTCCAAAACCAGGTATAAAAGAGAACGCGCCGTCCCCGATTCACTATCATCAGTGATAACATGACAGGTAGGTAAACAATATGCGTTTCAGAATGAAAGATTTGATTTTCAGTGATTTCAAGCGGAGTCGCCTTCTCGGCGGTAAAGTCAATCGATGAGAATCATCTCTATGGTCCTGGGATGGATTCCGAGGATTCTGAATTCGTGGAGAAGAAACACGGGACTCCGATGCAACTGCAAGTCTCCATGGTCACTACCGTAGTCCGGCCGATGACTTCTGCAGAGTTTCAAGCGGCTATGGACTTTATCAATAATGCCAAGAGTTCCGTGAAAGGATTGATTGACAGTGGAAAGAAGTTCTATGAGAAGAACAAGGACACGTTCGAGGGAATCAAAAGAACGATTACAGTAATCCAGGGAGTCGGAGATATTGTCTCAGGAATCGGAAAGTTCACTCCTGAAGAGGAGGATCCGATGGTGAAGAACCTGGCGGATCTGACGAAAAATGTGAAGGCGTTGGGCGAGAAGCTCACGAATAACTTTTCGGAGATGAAGAACTTTATCAGTCAACAGACCTTCTTCACTGATATCATGAGTCCGACAGCAGTGCTCACGATGCATATGATGGATTGCTTGGCCAACCCGGGAGAGGATTCCAAGGAGAACTTCCTGGACGCTTATCAGGATGTGTCGCCGTTGAGCATGCAATACGTGAGGATGACATTTCAAATGTTTCCTTTCAGAAGCTTAACGCCTACTTGGAGCAGAAAACTACTAATCCTTTGAGACAAAGCATGGAATCTGAGACAGCAAAAAAGAAGGCGACATTTGAGAAGTGGGAGGACATTTATGGCCGTGTCATGGCACAATTCGTAAGTTATCATTTAGGAACCAGCTATCAGAATTGATAACTTCAGCTGTTACTGGAAGCTTTTGCCAGTGGCCTGATGGGAAAGAAGAATGAAAGAAATGTTGATCGATTGATCGAATCATCCACTGATGTGTTGAAAAGCATGGAGAAGTGGAGAGAGGAGTATGGGGTAAGGGCAACGATTTGATTGGTTTAGTGAAAAGGTTTTTAGAGTGATAATGGATATTGGGAGGAGATGAAGACGAAGCTGGTGCCTTATATCAAGGAGAACACCAGAAAGGACAACAAACAAAAGGCGAAGGAGATCAAGCAAATGCTGGAGACTTATTTCACAAAGTACGGATATACATCTTGGGGGATATCCATTGATTTTTCTTTTTTCAGCGACGCCTTCTACGTAATGGTGTTCAACGAAGCCAAATGGCAGCAAAACTACACTTATACCTGCAATAACGAGAAGGAGCAGATAATGGGAGCATGGAACGAGGGAGGCTGCAATTGCATCATCTACCGTAGTCGCACGGCTCAGAAGGCCACGAAAGCGGATCACACGGAGATTACGAGAAAAGTGGTGGATTTTAAGAGAAAATTGCATTGGTAAGAGGCATATAGCAAACTTATGGCCCTAATAGCTGAGATGAAGCTTCTAGTGACCGCTAAATGCAAAAAGGAAATCAGTGTTTCCACTTTTTAGGCTCCAATTCACCCACATAGCGTTTTACGGGAGAAAATACTCATTTCTATGGAAAATCAGACCTGAAACACATAACTAGATCCACATCTACCCTCATGCCAGGTTTTAAGTCAAGTCTATCTAGGTCACATGCTTTGCATTTCACATGATGAATTGCTCATTTTAGTGGCTTACTAGGCCTAAAAATGACTTCCAGTGGTTTTTTGATAAATTTCTCATCAAAATCCCTGAGGATTCCAACTATTGGGTTCCTAACCCATCTTCCTGCCAAGTTTGAGCAGAATTCATTCCGGTGATATACAAAGAAAGCTGTTTTCAGGACTGGAGATCTCAGAACCATCATCAAAGATCAAATAACCGGCCCGCAACTTCTTCCTGACAACGGATTCATTGCTTTGATAAAGTACAGTCTTGATGTGCAATTTGCCACGGTTTTCAACACATCCTTGATACCTTATGGTTGGTCTTATGGACCTGGAAATCATGATTGGATCATCATGGATAACGACTATCACCACGAATACCACTTGCTCGCTTCTTTCCCGTAAAACTCGTGTTTTTCTTTGGTTTTCTGAATGTTTTTTTGTAAAAGTAATAAATAGTTGAACAGTTTTTTTTTGACAAAATTGAGATATAATTTTTTTGTCTGCGCGCTAAAAAGGAAAAAAATTGAAAAAAAATTTTATAAAGTAAAGTTAGAACAATTTTTATATGAATCGAACAATGAAAACGAGTTTCCCGGCAACCATATCTTCCAATGGTCAAAAAGTGTGAAAATACGCTATTTGCCGCGTGAAGAACTAGTTTTCTTAAATTTGATACTGAAAATCAGATTTTGAGCCGAAAAATTGGGTTGAACAATATATTCACGAATTTTGATTGGCTAACTTTTGTGCGCATTTCTGAGACGAATCGAATGGTACCACGAAGAACGCAAAACGTTGAGTTTGAAGCGAGTTGATTCGTTTTCAATGGGCCAAATAGGCCAGAATCAGCGAAAATTTTAATTTTTTGAGGGAAATATGTGACCAAAAATGGTGAGAGGAAGGCGCCTTTTACGTGATTCGGCTACCAGAACTGCGTCAGTCTCTCACACTTATCGTTGAATTCGAAGATATGATTGCCGTGAGTTTATAATTAATGAAAGAAGACTTTTGCTGAATTCCTCTTCTCCAACAAATCTCTTGTGTGAAGAATTTGTTTTATCGATTGGATGCAGCCTAACACCCCAGAATTTACAATCAGTGTCTATTTCTGGAAAATCAAATTAATTTTGGTTTGACGTGTTTCAAATGTGAACTCACTAATAAGAACTGCCAAGGAATCCTCGTTTTTCTTCAACAAATTTTTGATGATATTGTTAAGTGATTGTGAACAACTATCAAAACATTGAGCAGGCCAGGTTACAACGAGGACATCCTGAAATTGGGTTGTTTGGGTCTTGCCACGAAGAGCTGATTTACAGGGGGAAACCACAAGATGTTTTTTTTTGTTTTATATAACTTTGTTATTAGATAAAAAGTCTCAAAATTAGTTCGAAGTTGAACTAAATTTTTGGAAATTTTTTGAAAAAATGGCTGAAAAAAGGAGAAGAAGCTCACCTTATTAGTGTTCTTCAGAACATTTTGCAACTCTTGCTCATCCCTGATAATTTGATAATAAGCTTGGTTTTTGCTGCAAGCTTCAACGAGTCCTTGAACCAAGTAGAACTGGGCTTCCGCCAGAATCTGCTCAACGACAACTTGGTTTTCAGGAAGTTTTACATTTCCATCTCTCAAAAAATTGAGGATGTAGCGGAAATGAGTGGGGTCTCGGTCAATAAAAATGGAACCGGATTCATCGGTTTCCAACTGAAAAAAATAAAAAATCGATAGTGGTAACTGGGCTAAACTCACCGGAATCCCTTTTTCCAGCAATGCTCTAAACATACAATCATACTTGGTCATGGTGGATCGACTGGTTTGGAATACAGTACCACCAATATCAAGTTTTATAATTCTAGAAGGCTCCATGGCCAACAAAAAACAGTGTTGCACAGAAAAGAGTGCCAACGGGTGGTGTGTTCCCAAATGCTTCAAGAGATAAGGTCAACTAGCGACGCCGACGGTTAGACACCTCTGACCCCGAACATTATTACCCCGCACACAACTATTCGCCAGACGGTATTCTAGAAGAATTCCGGAATGTTCTGAAAGGTACTTGAAGTGGTCAACGAATGGCTGTGTTGTAGGGAGAATGATAAATTAGCTTGAATCTGGTTTGAAATACAAATACAGTACCACCGACATTGAGCTTCACAATGTTAGAAGATATCATGGCGGAATAAACGTGGTTAACTGTGAGCATTATGCATCTAAAGATGAATTCCAACTTGCGACGCAGGTGGTTAGAGGCACAAACGGTGGAGGCGCCAATGTTTGTAAAGCGCCAGTGACCCTACCCCCGCGGAATTCAAATATGATTAGTGAGAAACGGCTAGAATTACGTTTTCGTAAAAAAAAATGATTGGAAAAAAATATTTATTGAAAAGAAAAAAATTGAAAAAAAAATGTTATAAAGAAAAGTTAGAACAATTTTTATAGAAATGGAACACTCATGAAGTAGAGTTTCGAAATAATGAAAGGAGACTATTGTTGAATTCCTCATCTCCAACGAATATCATTTGTGAACAATGTTTATCGAGTGGATGCAGCAAAATACCCCAGTATTTAGGATCAGTGCCTCTTTCTGGAAAATCGAATCAATTTTGGTTTGACATGTAAACTCACTAATAAGAACTTCCAAGGAATCCTCGTTTTTCGTCAAAAAATCTTTGATGATATTGTTAAGTGATTGTGAACAACTATTGAGATATTGAGCAGGCCAGGTTAAAACGAGGACATCCTGAAATTGGGTTTTAGAGCTGATAACCCTCAAGAAGATTGTTTTCAGTTTTAAGACAAACTTGTTTTGTTTTTTAAAAATGGGAAAATAATTGTGGGAAAATAAAAGAAGCTCACCTTATTAGCAACCTTCACAGCCTCATACACTTCTAGCTCAGTCCACATAATTCGATAACAAGTTGGATTTTTGCAAATATCAACAAGTCCTTGAATCAAATAGAACTGGGCTTCCGCAAGAATCTGCTCAACGGCAACTTGGTCTTCGGGAAGGTTTACAGTTCCATCTCTCAAAAAATTTAGGATGTAGTGGAAATGACTGGGGTCACGGTCAATGAAAATACAGCCAGATTCATCGGTTCCGAGCTGGAAAAGAGGAAAAATCGATAATGATAAAGAGTGATAACTCACCGGGATCTCACTATCCAGCATTGCTCTGAACATACAATCATACTTGGTCAGGGTGGATCGACTAGTTTTGAATACAGTACCACCAATATCAAGTTTTATAATTCTAGAAGAGTCCATGGCCTAAAAACAACAGTGTTGCACAGAAAAGATTACCAACTTGTTGAAGCTGCACCAGTACGTAGAATAATAAGATTTATCTACATAGTTGATACAAACGTAAAGAAAATAGGAAAAATGATGGTCTTATAAACGCTGAGAAACAGGCGGGGCTTGTGATAAGGCGAATAATGCTTGCAATAAGATGAATCATAAGGGAAGCTCACCGCAGGGGCGACGGACGGATAGTGTAAGAATGACACAACGGGTGGTGTGTTCCTAAATGCTTCAAGAGAAAAGGTTGGACACCCTTGACCCCGAACATTATTACCCCGCACACCCATTCGCAAGACGGTTTGCGATGGAATTTTTGATAAAGCTTGATTGATGTTGGTGGTACTGTATTCTAGAAGAATTCCGAAATATTCCGATGAAGGATCATTGTAAGGAAAATGATAAATCTGCTTGAATTTTTTTTCTTGAAAAAAATTTATTGAATGATAAACATGTATAGACAAATATAATAATGTTTTTAAAAAAAGGTTAAACAAAAAATGTTTGTATACCGTCATTTACTTCACGTTTCCTCTTGCAACGAATACTATCATCTGTCCTCATTTCTTGTGACAATGCTTCATTCTTACGCACAATATGAACATATCCCTCCAGAGATGCTCTGAGAATCATTAAAAAAGCTCTCGTATCTGTGGCAACATCTTCATAATCATTCATAAACTTTGATATTTTCGGTTTTAAAGCATTTTCGAATATATAAAATTCGGATTCCCAACTATCTATAGTAGAGTCTACTTCTGAAAAAAGTTTGAATTCAAATTTATATGTTTTTCATTTCCACTTACTAAAATATATATCCATATCAGTTTTGAACTGCTGCACCAAGTTTCTGATATAAATCTGATTGATAACGCTGTCTTCGTTTTTCAGACGTTCAGGATAGTATAAAACGAGGATATCCTGAAAAATATGGCTTCCTTGGGTCCCGCGACGAAAATCTCACTCTCTTGGCATCCAGCAAAATCTTCTTGATCTCTTCTGAATCTTTGACAAACCGATAGTCAGATTCTAGACTCTTACAGTGATCAACAAGATCTTGAATTGAATAGAACTCTGCTTCAGCCAGAATCTCTTTGATTTCCTTTGGATTCTCGGGTAATTCCACTTTTCCGTCTCTCAAAAAATTGAGGATGTAGCGGAAATGAGTGGGATCACGGTCGATGAAAATGGAACCGGATTCATCGGTTTCAAGCTGGAAAAAGGAGGAAAAAGGAAAAATCGACAATGATAAAGGCTAAACTCACTGGAATTCCACTTTCCAGCATTGCTCTGAACATACAATCATATTTCGTCAAGGTTAATCGACTGGTTTTGAATACAGTCCCACCAACATCAAGTTTTATAGAAGAAACCATGGCGAAAATATGTGAATGTGTGACCAAGGGCTAGCTGAGTGTCCTTTAGCTGTCGGCGTCTCTGAATTCTAAAAGCATGAGAAAATGAGACGCAGGTGGCAGGAGGCTTGCCACTTCTTCTTTCAAAGGCTTATCTTGCCATGGCTTCTTCTAACATTGTGAAGCCTGATGTCGGTGGGATTATATTCCGAATCAGTCGATCCACCTTGACCAAATTTGATTGTATGTTCAAACGGGTGAAACTATGGTCATTGCCAGGAGATTCCTTCAGTTCACAAATTGAGCAAAAGACCAAACGATCTCAAAAAAGAGTGTGCGAGTATCATCCGATTCGAGAAAACCTGTAAAATTCTTTGTTATCAACCTTCGATTCCCATTTGTATCAATGAAAGTGTTGCGAACGGGCTTTGTGTGCGGTCAATGAGTATCTAACTGTCTGCGTCTCTAGTTGACCTATATCTCGTGAAGTTGGGGTGAAGAACACTTTATTGTTGGCCACATTTTCTGTTCTACACCATTTCATGACATCTTCTAACATTGTAAAGCTCAATGTCGGTGGTACCGTATTCCAAACCAGTAAATCTACCTTGACCAAGTATGACTGTATGTTCAGAGCAATGCTGGAAAGTGAGATTCCTGTGAGTTATCACTTCTTATCATTATCGATTTTTCCTTTTTTCCAGCTTCAAATCGACGAATCCGGTTCCATTTTCATTGACCGAGATCCCACTCATTTCCGCTACATCCTCAATTTTTTGAGAGACGGAAAAGTGGAATTACCTGAGAATCAGAAGGAAATAAAAGAGATTCTGGCTGAAGCAGAGTTTTATTCGTTTCAAGAGCTTATTGACTTTTGCGAGAGTCATGAGTCTCAAACTCCTAAACGGGACTATCGTGTAGTCAGAAAAAACGCAGAACTCAAGGAAATCCTTATTGACGCCACTCGAGTGAGTTTTTTTCTTGAAAATCTCACAAATATATTTACTTCCTAGACATAATTAATCATTTTTCAGGGTGTTTGTGTCATATTCTATCCTCATCGGAAGTTTGGCCATGGGTGTAATCATTCAAGAATCAAGCAACTTGCACAGAAACACAAAGATAAATTGGATATAGTTCTCATCGAAAGCCCATACGAAGAAGATAACTCATGGAGCTATAAGTATTTTCCGTTAGATCAACCATATAAACCTACGTATGTCCGGACTGAGGCTTCCCGTTATTATGAAATTATTGCACGCATAGATCAACATCTAAGTTCTTTGTGATTGATTCGATTGAAAAATAAATATTTCCTCGCTCATATCTCATGTATCAATTCAAATAACACGTGGGACCCCTATCACTCAACTGACCACTCGGAACATGTCTTTATGACTCTAAAAACACTCCTAGGAGTAAAGTATCATAGGGCGACAATTTGAATAGACCAAACAGGCTTTGTGAGCGGTCAAGAGTGTCTAACTGTCTGCGTCTCTAGTTGACCTGTATCTCGTGAAGGACACTCATTTTCGGACACATTTTCTGTTTTACATCGTCATGACATCTTCTAACATTGTGAAGCTTAATGTCGGTGGCACTATATTCCAAACCAGTCGATCCACCCTGACAAAGTATAATTGTATGTTCAGAGCAATGTTGGAAAGTGGCATTCCGGTCAGTTATCACTCCTTATCAGTATCGATTTTTGATTTTTTTTTTTTCAGTTGGAAACCGACGAATCCGGCTCTATTTTCATCGACCGAGACCCAACTCATTTTCGTTATATTCTAAACTTTATGAGAGACGGAACTGTGGAATTACCCGAGAATCCAAAGGAAATCAAGGAGATTCTGAAGGAAGCCGAATACTTTTCACTCCAAATCATTTCTGATTCCATCGAAACTCATAGAAGCGTCTGCAGAGTAGCCAAAAATTTAGCAGAACTCAAAACAATTTTGGTTGACGCCACTCGAGTAAGTTTTTCTTTTTTGTTGTTTTGTAAAATTTGACAATTTCTTCATCTGTACCTCTTTTCAGAACGTTCTTGTTCTCATCTTCCCATCTAGTTTTGATGGAAGTAATATCAATCATGCAAACATCAAGGATTTTGCAATGAAGCATAAAAGCGGAGTAAACGTTGTTCTCATTGAGAATCCAGAAAGAACTTGTTTGGTTTCCGCTTGGACAGCCGAGTATCATCCGATTGATTCATCAAAGCGTCCAAAAAAGTACTTAAATTCCATTTCTGATATCGGTGATCTTGACCGTTGGATCTTGAATCTGACTGACACTGAACCATGATTAACTTTATCAATCAGCACTGTTTTTTTTTGTCATTTTTTGTCTAAGTAAAACTCATTTCTATTCCTCTGCTCTTTGAGATTTCTTTTCATAAATTTTGTTCCTGATTTTCTCAAAAATCCATTTCGAAATGTGTTTCCTTGCTCACACTAAAAATGGGCGTGGCAAAGAGCCAGAAAAGGAGACACAGACTATCAGAGAGTGCTTCAACTGATAAGGCTTAACACTGCACACTTCAACTGCCATTTGAAATTTCACTCGTCAGAATGGCATTGAGACTTAATGTCGGTGGTATTGTATTCCAAACCAGTCGATCCACCCTAACAAACTATGACTGTATGTTTAGAAGAATGTTGAAAAGTGGGAATCTAGTGAGTTTAGAAGTTCTTATCACTTCTTATCATTTTCCTTTTTCCCAGCTTCGAATCGACGAATACGGTTGTATTCTCATCGACCGTGATCCCACTCATTTCCGCTACATCCTCAATTTCTTGAGAGACGGAAAAGTGGAATTACCCAGCGACCCTAAAAAAGTTCAGGAGATTCTGAAGGAAGCGGAATATTATTCGATTCAAGAACTCATAAATTTCTGCAAGAAAAAAATCGAAACTCCTAAAGATACCTATCGTTTTGTCAGGAATAACGCAGAACTCAAGGAAATTCTTAATGACGCCACTAGAGTGAGTTTCAGTCC
>LR539536.1:95363-139303 GCA_900536315.3 Caenorhabditis becei
CCCCTAGACAATATTAATCATTTTTCAGGGTGTTTGTGTTATAACCTGTCCTGGTCTCTTTGGCAATCGGTATAATTATTCACCTATCAATCGACTTGTACAGAAATACAAAAATAAAGTGGATATAGTTGTAATTGCTGGCCCATACACAGAGAAAAACAGAGATATCTTATGGAACTATGTGTACGTTCCGTTCGGTCAACCATACAGACCTACGTTTGTCTCAAGTAAGCATGACAATTATTTTGAAACTATGACAGAAATAGATCAACTTCTAAGTTCTTTGTGATTGATTTGATTGAAAAATAAATATTTCCTAGCTTATGTATCAATACAAATAACACGTGGGACCCCTATCACTTAACTGACCACGGAATTCCAAAAACCCCCCATCATTTTTTTTAAAACAAGTCTAGAATTAAAACACAAACTTGATAACCACTGAAAAAAGCTGATTTTCTGTTTTCAAAACCAATTTATTCACACACACAATAATGCATTTACAACGAAACAGGCAAAAACTTGGCGCTAAACCCTCTCGCAACATTTTGATAAGGGGAAACTGAGAATTGAACAGTACAAATATTACTAGGACACATAACACTAAACGGAGCCAAGTCCTCCAAAAATGAGCCTAGTCGATTGTTATTCTCATCAAAGACCTGTACAACATTCCAGTTGGTGCTGAAATCCGTAAAGTACACGCCGACTTTGTAAGGGCCAAGGGCTCGGAGAGCATAGACACAGGAGGCGAGCGGGGTCTCGACTTTTGGGTAGAGTGGGGAAGTGAAAAGGCCAGGAGCTATGGGCAGGGTCGGGCAGAGGGAGTTATCGAGTTCAATGGGATCTGAAGCCTTCTGATTCTCCATCTGAATCTTCTGAAGCTCTTCTGAAGCCGTTGGACCTCCTGCTTTCCTCTTGCAAATGAAATAGTTGGCATCTGCACAGTTGACTTCTTTCCAGAGCCCCACTCCTTGAACATCCATCACCAGACAGTTTCCGGAACCCTTAGCGGCCAATGGATCGGTATAGTCAAAGTCCCACTTGGACCCATCTTCCCACTTGAAGACGTCCGGTTGGGAAGCTGTGGCTCCGAGGAAGATTTGAGTGACTTTTGTGGATTTGTACAGGGATTTTATGTAGTCGTGCTCCATTTTTGAGTGGATGGAGGCTAGTTTCATGGATTTCGAGGAGCAGAGGGATTGGGCTTTGTCGTGGGTGAGGGAGGTGCTGGAGAGGTCCGTGGAGGGGTAGTAGCAGTAGCCGTTGTAGTTGTGCGGGCAGGAATCTGGAAGGTTGATAACTTTGGAAAGAGTGGAGATGGTGGAAAGTTGTCAACCGATAAGTTGTTTTTGATAAAATTCGCTATCGATTGGTTTTTTGACCATCAAAATTGGTCAACTATGAGCTGAGATACGGTAGTTTGAAAATAGGGTATCTTAGAAAAAGTGACACCTACAGTAACCCTGCTAACTTTTGTGTGAGCAGAGTTGGAGAGTTGGTGTCAACTGAACAACGATTGTATAGGTAATAAGCTATCGATTGGTTTTTTGAACGTCAAAGTTGGTCAAGTTTGGGCTGAGATACGGTAGGTTGAAGTAAGGGTACTTATAGAAAAGTGAGACATACAGTAACCCTGCTAACTTTGGTATGTTGAAGTTTATGGTGCTGTAACTTTTCTTGGAGAAGTGCTAGCAAAAATGGTCAACTGAGAAGTTTATCTAGAGCTCATTTCCTATCAATTCTTTATCAAATCACTCATTCTTATCACTCACCCGCCACAGTCGCTGGAACTTCACAGATGAAGGGCATTCCGATGACTTGACAACTTGCACTGAACCAATTTCCATCCTTACTGTTCATATACACACATCCACCGGCTCCAGCCAATTTCGGGTTCCCAGCGGCAAAATTACTGTAGCTTGGAGCCGTTCCAGAAGCATCATCCCAGTAGCAATCAGAAGGATTGGTTGAGAAACAAAAGGCACCGATCCAGATGCTGGAAAGGCCTGCGTTGGCGGCACGGAGGGCAATGGCACGGTTGTCCTGAAGTAGTGGTCAGTTAAAGGACCCTATAATTCAAGGGACCACTCACAATCGCATTCTTGGCAGTTACTAGTGTCCCTCCAAAAGAACTACACGTCACTTCGGCTTCTCCGTGTTTTGAGCTTTTGTTGAAGATTTGAATGCATCGATTATTGACCAGAGTGAAGGATTTCGGGCAGGACAATGTGGATTCAGATGAGAATATGCAGAAAATGGAGAAAAGGAGGAGAAACTTGTGCATTTTTGAGGTGGGGTGGTTGGTTTTCAGGGTATCATGGCTTTTATAGTGGAAAAAGTGTGATTTTTTGGGTATGAACTGATAAGAAACATGTGTGTCGGGCGAGCGGTGATAAGGGAATTCTGACGAATTGGTCATTTTGGACAGCACAATAGTTAAACCAAATTTCCCAGATTCTCATCTGAATCCAGAATCCCTGACTCATCTGAATCCAGAATCCCTGACTCATCTGAATCCAGAATCCCTGACTCATCTGAATCCTGAATCCCTGACTCATCTGAATCCAGAATCCCAGAATCTCATCTGAATCCTGAATCCCAGAATCTCATCTGAATCCTGAATCCCTGACTCATCTGAATCCTGAATCCTTGACTCATCTGAATCCTGAATCCTTGACTCATCTGAATCCTGAATCCTTGACTCATCTGAATCCTCTCACTATTATCATATCCGTCTACACATGCCTCACAAAACATATTCTCCCCGGCCGGGAATTGAACCCGGGTCTCGCATGTGACAGACGCGGATACTCACCACTATACTACCGAGGACGCGGCGGCAAGGCGCCGGGAGTGCTGTGATGAACGCGCTGCGGCCGGCCGCCGGGCGCTGCCGACACCAACTGAATGGCCGGAAAGAATCGCTGATAAACCCATTTATTCGATAATAGAAGAACTAATCAGTCAATGGGTAAGAACTTGGCAGTGAACCCGGATTCACCACTGCTCCATTGTTCATAAACCACAAGCATCATGTTTGACGTCGAGTAGACACTGAACGGTTGTTGGTCTTGTGTGTAGCGTGCCAATAGGGCTCCGGTACCATCATAAACACTGACTTTCCCGTATCCAACGTGAAAATCCGTGAAGAATATGCCAACCATATATGGACCGAGAGCATTAACAGAATAGGAGCAGCGATCCCTAGAAATGTTTGATATGATTTGTCCTGGAGCAATGAAAAGGGTTGAGTTGCAAACGGTTGAGTCAAGTGTCACAGTCTTTTGAATCTCTGGTGTCTTCTGAATCTCCGATGACTTCTGAATCTGGAGATGAGTCTGATCCAGTGTCCATTTGCAAATCGACGGCATATTCGCGTTACAGTCTGTCGGAAACCACAGTCCGCTGCCATACGTGTCCATCGCCAGACATCCGGAATTCGCAGTCTGCAGTGGGTCCGTGTAATCGAAATCATAATCTGATCCGTCATCCCAAGAGATATTATTCATTTTGACCATTGCGCCGAGATAGACTCTGTGGACAGTGGAGTAATTGGTTCTGAGAACGTTCCGTATAAAGTCATGTTCTCCTTTCGAATGAATCGAAAGTAAGTTCATAAAGCCTTTTTTGCAATTGTTTAATGCGGTATTATGGTCCAGAGCGGACGGAACAACTTCATAGCAATTGTCTTTGTAGGCAAGGGAACATTCCGCTGAAATTTGTCTGTTAGCTAGAATTCAGCTAAATGGGTTTCGCCACGAAAATAGTTTCTCGCTGATTTACTGCTTCTTGACAAGAATTTCAGCCAGATTCCAGCAATTTTCTCCGATTTTCAGTGCAAAAACATTCATTTCCGGGTTTTGACGCTTTTCCCCAGAAAAACCACCTTAATTTTCTCGAATGATCGGGGAGATTTTCAGCCATAAAGCATTTTCGTGGCGAGACCCATCAAGTGCGTAATGGAGCGATTTTTGTCAGCGGGTCTCGCAACGAGAAGTGGAGAAATCATGCTGCGCCTTTAAAAAAAACTACGGTATTTCATGCTTTCCACCGTAACATTTTTAAAGGCGCAGCACAATTTTCGGCGGTTTTCCATTTAATGAAAATAATAATGAAAAGTTGTAAAAGAGCCTCCAATTTTCTATCAATTACACTTCTTATCAATACAATTCCACCTGAAACTGCTCTAGAACTCACAACTATAATAATTCATCGGCGGGACTTGGCAAATAAACCGCAATTCTTCTGTGTTACAGTTATTGATGAACCATTTTCCACTGGAAGGGTTCATACTAACACAATTGTTCGCGTTTGTGTTCGGGCATCCGTTATCAAAGTTGAAATATGACATTGGTGACGTTGAGTTCAAGTCGTTATAGCAATCCTTAAAGACGTCGGAAGAGAAGCAAAAGGCACCAATCCAAACATTTGAGCCAGCACCTTGACTATTCATGTATTGTACAATTGCACGGTTGTCCTGGAAATTAAAAATAGTGTTTATAAAAAACAGATACCACTTACAATGGCATTATTGCTGATCACCAGAGTTCCTCCGAGAGAAGTACACTGTTTTTCTGCATTTCGATGGTTCAGTAGGGTGTTAAAGTACTTTATACACTGATTATTGTTAAAGTATTTGAATCCACTGGGGCACGAAACTTGAGCATTTGCAGAGAAAATGCAAAGAGTTAGCAGGAATACGAGGCGAATCATTGCAAATGAGCAAAGTTATCAGAAGCGTGCTTTATATGGAGTTTGGAAGTCACAAACACCTTATCACTAAATGATGAGTGTGATTAGTTCCGTCCTATTGCGACTAAAAGATCATTTTGGAGGTTTCAAACGTTTTATCAGTCTTTTTATCAATCCAAAAATGTTCTGAGTCACTGTAATTATTGATTAATCTTTTCTCAATTTTTATTTCTTTTTTTTTCTTGAAAAATGTTTATTTGAAAAAAAAAAAAAGGAAGTGGCATCATTTCAAATGATTCATTTGATTATGCCGCAAATATCGGAACTGATAAGAAGAGATTCAATGATAATGATAGGAAATTGTGTGGGAACGGAATTAAAGACGTTTAGGTGAAAAATGCTTTTAAAAGTCAATCAATAATCTTTCCACCGAACTCAATGATACGAACAACTTTTTCCACATAGAACAGAGCTGCGTGAGGATTCTTGCGGGACATTGAAACAAATGCCGGATAGGGCATCACATCGACTTCCACTGCGATTGGTTCATTTTTTGGGTCCTGACCGGCTAGTTCACGGCTCGCTTCAATTCTCTGGAAATTTGGGGTGTTTGAGCTGATAGAATACACTTTGAAGGTTTTTTTCAAGTTTTAAATAAATTTTTAAGGTTAGATAAATGTGTTAGAATTAATTTTGTAGTTGACCAAAACAACTGAAAAATTTTTGAAATGGTGAAAAAAATCGGGGAAAAAAAATGAAAAAAAATTTTTTTTTTTTTGGTTTTTTTCTTCTAAATTTGAGTCTGATGGAGTATCCTTCAAACATTTTTTTTTCGAGTTTGAAATAAATTTTTTCTTTTAGGTAAAAGTGTTTAAATCATTTTTGTAATTGACCAAAACAACTGAAAAATTTTTCGAAATGGTGAAAAAAATCGGGGAACAAAATGAAAAAAAAAGTTTTTTTTTTTGGTTTTTTTCTTCTAAATTTGAATCTGATAGAGTACCCCTCAAAGATTTTTGTGAAATTTGAAATAATTTTTTTCTATTAGATAAAAATGTCAAAATTAATTTTGTAGTTGAACAAAATATCGAAATTTTTTTTTGAAATGGTCAAAAAAATCGTTAAAAAATGGCAACTCACTGACCTGAATAATTTCTCTGCTCTTTACCCAACCGATTGCCACTTTCCCAAGAGCCGTAGACCAGAAGTGAGCATCATTTTTCAAACCCCAAGATCTTCTCTTCCAATTCAAAATCAATGCGTTTCGTTCCGACTCGAACATTCGCGGGTTGAACAGGAAGGTTATCGTGAACTGAAAAAAATGTTTAGATTTCTTTAAATTGTTTGAGTCTTACCACAGGACACTGAACAGATTTCCCATTAATCTCCCGTTCGATGACTCTAGTGGGATGTTGGGCGTTGACACTCGGATGCATTACCCAGACCACTGAAGCGGCAGCGTAGTGGTCCAAATTACAGTACTCCTTCCTTTTGTCTTTGCCATTTCGGATGTCGTTTACTATGAAAGTGAACCAATCACCAACTTGAAATTCCATAGTTTTGGTATGTTTCTCATGATTGACCTACTTTTATGCAAGAGTTCTTTGCTGAAACAACCCCTAGATTTGGATCGTAAACATTATGAAGAATGGTTCTGTTCGCTTTTACGTACTCTCCGATGCAAACTCCGGTGAAGCTGTACGTATTTGAAATGCTCTTATTTGGGAAGAAACGCTGGAGAAATTTGATTAGTGATAAGATAATAACATAACTTACGAATGAAGCTTCGGGCAGCTTGGCGGTTTCCTGGGTAAACTGCTGGTGTTGGATGACGTTCCACGGCTGAAAAGAAGAAAATGAGCAGAAGAAAGTGAGCATTCGATTAATAACAACGTTGAGCTATAAAGTTGAAAAAAAAGCGAGTTATACAGCATAAATGCCATTTTGATGCTTCAGAATGCTATAACTCGCTTCAAAATCAAAATTGCGAGTTCTTCGTGGTACCATTCGATTCCTCGTGTCAATGAGCATAATTTTCACTTAATGTCACTTACTCAAGACTGTGAGCATTCGAATGATATCAAATTCAAGCTATAAAGTTGAAAAAGAAGCAAGTTATAGCATAACTGTCATTTTGAAGTTTCAGAATGCTGTAACTCGCTTCAAAAGGTTCAGGATGGCGTGGTTAGAAGCCGTGTTCCAGAACATTTTCGTTGCGAGACCAGCCGACTGGACTACCGGCGGTTATGAGCAATTAGAGTGTTATGTAGGAGGAGGAACACGCTGCACATTTAGGTAATTAGAGGATTATGCGTGTGGATTGAGGGAGGCAGCCGGCTTCATCGGATAAAATGCACCTGCCAGCTCAACGGACTTCTGCTTACTTTATCCTCTAATTAATGGAGAAGGCTCTGCGCACCCTAATTGCTTCTAGCAGTCTATCATTGAAGATCCGCTCATTGCATAGGGGTACTGTACAATTTCCAGAAGTCATCTTCAAAATCCTGGATCTTCTGAATCCTGAATCCCGTCTGTACATGGCTAACAAAAAATATTCTCTTCGGCCGGGAATTGAACCCGGGACCTCCCTCCCACCGTAATCCTCCGCAATTATTAATTTCTTCTGATTCCCAACTTCCTGAAAACCAAGTTGACTCACTTTAACGACCACGACTTTCGTAAGTATACGCCTCCCTTTTTATCATTTTCCACATGTCTTTGCCCAACAAACAATCAGTTCCTTATCAGTTCCCCCTCCAAATATCATAAAACCCCGTAACTCGGCACTGATAATCGTCATTTGCACCCATGAAGTCGCAACTTCTCCTTCTGGTTCTTCTCCCGATTCTGGCGAGTTCCAAGCTCGTCTGCCCCACCGGATTCTCTCTTTTCAATGGAAATAAGTGTTTGCGGTTGATCAAGAACAATCTGAAACACGGAGATGCTGAAAGGGACTGTAAATACATCGGAGGGACCCTTTCCAACATCCACAATGCCATCGTGAGTCATCTGAATCCTTTCTGAATCCACCCTTTCTCCAGGACAACCGTGCCATCTCGACCCTCGCCGCCAGCGCCTCCATCCCGAACATCTGGCTCGGCCTCTACTGCTTCTCCAACTCCACCACCGGATGCTACTGGGACAACGCTTCGGGAACTGCCGCCAACTACAGTAACTTTGTGCCAGGACACCCGCAAATCGACGGAGGATTCGGAGGATGTGTGTACATGACGACTTCGAATTCCCAGTGGGTCAGTGCGAAATGCGATGTCGTTGGATTCCCATTCGTGTGTGAAGCACCGCCCACTTATAATGGTCAGTTGGCACAACTTATTGATTGAAAAGGAACTCTAGATCAGTCTATCAGTTGACCCAGAAAGTTTGCAGGGTTACTGTAGGCACCCTATTTTCAACCTACCGTAACTCAGCCCAATCTTGACCAATTTTGACGGTCAAAAAACGAATCGATAGCAAATTTCCTCAGAAACAAATCACAAGTTGATGACTTTCTATCATCTCCCTTCTTTTCAAAGTTACACACCTTCCAGACACCTGCACCCACAACTACGGCGGCTTCTGCTACTTCCCCTCCCAAGAATTCTCCAAGAAGAAGATGACCCTGACCTACTCTGACGCCCAGACCTACTGTCAGTCCATCTCCTCGAATCTCGTGTCAATCCACTCGAAAATGGAACTCGACTACATCAAGACCATCTACAGAGACTCCACAACCAACGTCTCGCAGATCTTCATCGGAGCCAAGGCCTACCTTCCAGAGACCTTCAACTGGGCCGATGGAACTCCATTTGACCTGGATTACAGTAATCCGATGAACAAGACACAGGCCAATTGCATGGTTATGGACACCCAGGGAGCCGGATTGTGGTCCCAGGTCAACTGTCAGACCCTCCAGTACTTCATGTGCAAGAGACCCGCTGGATCCTCTTCTCAATCCTCTTCTGAATCCCTCCAAGCCTTCCAGAAGCCCCAGAAGCTCTCTATCGACGTCTCCGATTTCTCCAACTGCAATGCCACCTTCATAATGGCTCCCGGAGTCTTCACCTCTCAGAACTACCCCAACAACTACCCAGTCACCAACTGTTTCTACAACTTGAGAACCTTGAGACCCTACAACATCGGAATCTACTTCACTGACTACCAGGACAGCTATGGAACCCTCAGAGGAACCGATGGAAATGGATACTCGTTCCAGAATTTGGGCTACAATAGAGTCGCAATCGCTACTACGAATAGTGCTCAAGTCACTTTCCGTTGGGATGGATTTGGATATCCGAGTAAAGGTTTCGATGCTACTTTCTTGGCTCTTTGATACTTTCTTTGGAATAAATGGTTTTTGTGATTGTTTCTGTGGCATTCAAACTACATATGAAATCATCATGATGATAAACTGATAACAGAAAAGAGAGATCAGAAGACCAAATCACAAAAACTAGTAAGCTTCCGGTTAGTGGCCTAACATTCCAAAACTTCGGGATTTCTAGGCCATGACCTTTTCAGAGAAATCTAGAGTTCCCAAGCTGAAGTTGATGGCCGAACTTCCCAATGACCTAGATTTTTAGGCCATGTCCGAACTTTTTAGCTTTTCAAACTGATAAAGCTGATAAAAACCGCCTTACCTGTCCTTTTATACACCTTTTTCTGTACTAGATGTGTACCAATTTCTTTTCCAAATGATATCAGTGATAAAATAATTTCACTGATAACTGATAACAATTTTAATGGCTCTATTTTCCAAATGATGTCAATTCCAAGTACGCGTTTCCTCCGATCATCACTATCATCATCATCATCGAAACCTTTGGACTAATGACATCAATTCCAAAATTAACAATTATGAGTGATAAGAGCGCAGACCTCCTTATAAGAGCCAGAGCAACCGCACCCATAATCAACTGATAACCAGTGATGAAATGCGTCTGCTAACTTCTAGTCTCCTACTCGCCTCCTTCGCCGTTTTCTCCTCTGAAACTGCGATTCTCTGCGGGAGAGGCTTCACGTTGGTGAACAACAGATGCATCAGAATCTTCCCGAATAATCTGAAACATCGAGAAGCCGAAACGGATTGTACTTATCTGGGAGGCACTTTGGTCAATATCAAGAATTCTATTGTAAGTGGTCCCTAATGTCCCAGTGACTCCTAAATCCTTCCAGGACAACCGTGCCATCGCTACCCGTGCCGCCAACGCCGGCATCCAGAACGTGTGGCTCGGCGTCTTCTGCTTCTCCTCCAACACCACCGACTGCTATTACGACGATGCTTCTGGAGCTGCCTCGAACTTCACCAACTTTGCGCCAGGATACCCGCAAGTTGATGGGAATTATGGTGGATGTGTGTACATGACAACTTCCAATGGACAGTGGATCAGTGCGAGGTGTGATGTCATTGGAATGCCGTTTGTTTGCGAGGTTCCGTATACTATTCCAGGTGAGTTGAGATCAGAATTCTAGAAAAAACACAGAAAAGGGCTCTTACAATAACATTTACCTAGCGGGATTTCGGAGCATCGTAACTTAACTCAATCTTGACCGATTTTGACGTCTGAAAAACCAATCAATAGCTTATCACCTCTGAAATCATTGCTCAGTTGGCACCAACTCTCTAGCTCTGCTCACACAAAAGTTAGCAGGGTTACTGTAGGTGCCACTTTTTGTTAGCTACCCTATTTTCAACCTACCGTAACTCAGCTCAAACGCGACCAATTTTGACGTTCAAAAAACCAATCGATAACTTATCACCTCTATAATCATTGCTCAGTTGACACCAACTCTCTAGCTATGCTCACACAAAAGTTATCAGGGTTACTGTATGTACCCTATTTTCAACCTACCGTAACTCAGCTCAAAATTGACCAATTTTGACGATCAAAAAACCAATCGATAGCAAATTTTCTCAAGAACAAATCATCAGTTGATAACTTTCTACCATCTCCACTCTTTCTAAAGTTATAAACCTTTCAGACGACTGCTCTCACAACTACAACGGCTACTGCTACTACCCATCCACCGAACTCGGCATCACCTCCGTCAACATGACCCACGACAGAGCCCAAAGCATCTGTGCCTCCAAATCCATGAATCTAGTCTCTATCCACTCAAAAATGGAGCACGACTACATCAGAAGCATCTACAGAATGAGCACAGGACCCGTGAATGTGAGCCAGATCTACCTGGGAGCCACTGCTTTCCTTCCGGACACATTCGACTGGGACGACATGACCAATTGGGATTTCGAGTACATGGATCCACTGGCCCCTCATGGAAGAGGAAACTGCCTGGTTATGGATCTCTGGGGAATCGGTCTCTGGTCGGAAGTCAGTTGTCAAACCGCCCAGTACTTCATGTGCAAGAGACCCGCTGGTTCAACTACCACCACGACTTCTCCAATGGCTTCTGAATCCCAGGAACCAGGACCACAGGAGTCGTTGAGAAAACTCCAGAAGCTCGATGAGATTCTGAAGGTCTCCTCCAACTCGGACACCGACTTCTCGCACTGCAACTCTTCCCTTATCATGGCTCCGGGAGTTATCACCTCTCCAGGCTACCCCATTGTCGCCACGGCTTCCGGATCCTGTACCTACAATCTCCGAGCCCTGGGTCCCTACAAGATTGGCATCTACTTCACTGACTTCAGCACCAACTCGAATCAAGTGGTGGTTTATGATGAGAATCACAATCAGCTCGGCGTGTGGTCCTATGATAACAGACCGTTTAGTGTGATGGCTCCGAGCAACATTGTCACTATCTCTTTTATCAAGTATCAGTTTGGAAGTAATGTTGAGCACGGATTTAGTGCCACTTTCATTCCTTATTCTTAATTTGGATTTTGATAATGAAAATTTCTTATCAGTGAATCTACAATGTTATCAGTATCATTTTGGAAAAGGCATGCGGAAACTGACTAGTTTTTGTGATTTCATCTTCTGATCACTCTTTTCTGTTATCAGTTTATCATCATGATGATTTCATGCTGTGTGGAGTTTGAAAACCCAATAAATAGTTAGAAAATCATTTATTTCAAAGAAAAAAAACTCAAAGAGCCAAGAAAGTTGCATCAAAACCCTTACTCGAATACCCAAATCCATCCCAATTGAAATTGACTTGAGCACTATTCGTAGTAGCAATTACGACTCTATTGGAGCCCAAATTCTGGAATGATTGTCCATTTGGATCGGTTACTCTGAGGTTTCCGTAGGAATTCTGATAGTCAGTGAAGTAGATTCCGATGTTGTAGGGTCCCAGGGATCTCAAGTTGTAGAAACAATTGGTGACTGGGTAGTTGTTGGGGTAGTTCTGAGAGGTGAAGACTCCAGGAGCCATTAAGAAAGTGGCATTGCAGTTGGAGAAGTCGGACACGTCGATGGAGAGCTTCTGTGGCTTCTGGAAGGCTTTGAGAGCTTCAGAAGAGGATTCAGAAGAAGATCCAGCAGGTCTCTTGCACAAGAAGTACTGGAGGGTCTGACAGTTGACCTGGGACCACAATCCGGCTCCCTGGGTGTCCATAACCATGCAATTGGCCTGTGTCTTGTTCATCGGATTACTGTAATCTAGGTCAAAAGGAGTTCCATCGGCCCAGTTGAAGGTCTCTGGAAGGTAGGCCTTGGCTCCGATGAAGATCTGCGAGACGTTGATTGTGGAGTCTCTGTAGATGGTCTTGATGTAGTCGAGTTCCATTTTCGAGTGGATTGACACAAGATTCGAGGAGATGGACTGACAGTAGGTCTGGGCGTCAGAGTAGGTCAGGTTCATCTTCTTCTTGGAGAACTCCTGGGAGGGGAAGTAGCAGAAGCCACCGTAGTTGTGGGTGCAAGTGTCTGGAAGGTTGATAACTTTGGAAAGAGAAGAGATGGTGAAAAGTCATCAACTGATGACTTGTTCCGGAGAAAATTTGCTATCGATTGGTTTTTTGAACGTCAAAATTGGTCAAGTTTGAGCTGAGTTACGGTAGGTTGAAAATAGGATACTTACAGTAACCCAGTTAACTTTCTGGGTCACCTGATAAGTTGGTCTAGAATTTTTTTCCAATTTGTTAGTTGTGCCAACTGACCATTATAAGTGGGCGGTGCTTCACACACGAACGGGAATCCAACAACATCGCATTTCGCACTGACCCACTGGGAATTCGAAGTCGTCATGTACACACATCCTCCGAATCCTCCGTCGACTTGTGGGTGTCCTGGCACAAAGTTACTGTAGTTGGCGGCAGTTCCCGAAGCGTTGTCCCAGTAGCATCCGGTGGTGGAGTTGGAGAAGCAGTAGAGGCCGAGCCAGATGTTCGGGATGGAGGCGCTGGCGGCGAGGGTCGAGATGGCACGGTTGTCCTGGAGAGAGGGTGGATTCAGAAAGGATTCAGATGACTCACGATGGCATTGTGGATGTTGGAGAGGGTCCCTCCGATGTATTTACAGGCATTTTCAGCATCTTCGTGTTTCAGATTGTTCTTGATCAGTCGCAAACACTTATTTCCATTGAAAAGGGAGAATCCGGTGGGGCAGACGAGCTTGGAACTCGCCAGAATCGGGAGAAGAAGCAGAAGGAGAAGTTGCGACTTCATGGGTGCAAATGACGATTATCAGTGCCGAGTTACGGGGTTTTATGATATTTGGAGGGGGAACTGATAAGGAACTGATTGTTTGTTGGGCAAAGACATGTGGAAAATGATAAAAAGAGGCGTATACTTACGAAAGTCGTGGTCGTTGAAGTGAGTCAACTTAGTTTTCAGGAAGTTGGGAAACAGAATAAATCAATAATGGGTTACGGTAGGAGGGAGGTCCCGCCCACGTGTCACTACCCTGCCGGCCGCTGCGCCTTTATGATAGCACTCCGGGCGCCCTGCCGCCGCGTCCTCGGTAGTATAGTGGTGAGTATCCGCGTCTGTCACATGCGAGACCCGGGTTCAATTCCCGGCCGGGGAGAATATGTTTTGTGAGGAACGTGTAGACGGATATGATAATAGTGAGAGCATCTAGGATTCAGATGGGGATTCAGGATTCAGATGGGGATTCAGGATTCAGATGAGTCTGGGATTCAGGATTCAGATGAGAATCTGGGATTCAGGATTCAGATGAGAATCTGGGATTCAGGATTCAGATGAGAATCTGGGATTCAGGATTCAGAAGATCCAGGGTTCATGAGTGCAAATGTCGACTTCTCAACTTATCCTCTCACCAACTTCAAACTAGTCACACTTTTTCCGTTATCATTATCAATTTAAAAAAAACCGTCTTATCATTTCCGATTCTTGCGGAGAGTAATCAAATGATGCCACTTCCTTCAATTTGATTTCGTAACTTTTCGGAGTCATTGGCACAATGTTAGGTTGCACAGTTCCCAAGTGGTCCTTTGATCCCTGTTGTTATTCAGAAGCTCTTCTGTGTGTCGCCCGCTGATAACATGATAACATGTTTACTTGAATCCCCGTTATCAAATTATCAAATCCCTTGCTCAAGCTCCGCAACCAGAAGCTTCTAGAAGGTAGGCGGAGTTTATTACGAATTCTAATCATGGGGAGGCAGGAGTGCATAACATGTTGTTTTTCGAAGCGCGGTTTCCATGGGGAAAAGCATGTTTGAAGGGATTCTGGGGGGACAACGACCCCTATGACGATCTTCTGGAGAAGCTTGGGAATTCAGAAGATTCTGGAGCAGGGCTAAGGTCATCAGAAGGATCTGTAATGTGTGAGAAACAAAAAAAGATGGATTTTTAAAATTTTTATTAATTTCCTTCACAACTTGTTCTTGCCACCCTCATGTGCATCGTCTGCAAAAAAATGAAATAAATCAGTTCACTGATAAGATAGAAACTCACCTCAACGTCTTTGTCTCTTCGTAGGAAGGCGATCTCTTGTGTCAGTTTTCCAACGTCTAACCTTGTGCTGAAAAAAAAACAAATTACAAATTCTTATCACTTATCTTATCAGTTAGAAATCTTACCTGACCGTTCAGATGGCTTGATAGGAATGTTCCATTCAAAAATCGAGGTTGAAGAACGATTCTCCAAAACAGGCCGATCGTCTAAGACGCGGTTCCTCTGAAAACACTAAAAATAAGGGGAATTTCAGAAACAGCTCACCTTGCAGCGTTCCAGGTGGGAACAACTCAATAAGGACCAGGATATAGACACCAATGGGATGGACCTTCAGACGGTACGCAAACCAGGTGTTACAAGCAAGGAGTTCTAAAACGGGAACTTTTTAAGTCAAAGTCCAAACATTGAGAGAGGATCCTTTGGTGAGTACGAATCTACTTTCAAAATCTGCTGAGGAGACCTCCAAATGGGTCATCTTCGTGAAAACTGTTTTTTTTTTTTTTGGTTTTTCCACCATTTTCATGTCATTTTCACTGTGATTTTGAGCTTTCAAATTGAAAGATGACCTACTTACAGGTCTCCTCAGCAGATTTTGAAAGTAGATCTGTACTCACCAAAGGATCCTCTTTCACCCTATATAGTTCTTTTCTCAAGGTTTGGACCTTGACTTAAAAAGTTCCCTCGTAAAATAAAATTAAAAGGTATAACATTAAAAATGTCAGTTACTCACCACTGTGAAGTGGAGCAGGACAAACTTGTAGTAGGACATGTCGAAATTTCCGCAAATAATATTCACGGTTATGATGATCGTTTCCTTCACTCCAACTCGCTCTCGTCTGCTAAAAATGAACTTTGCATTCAGAACTTCAAATTGGCGCGTAGGATATCTCGCAGCGAACAGGAAACTACAGTAAGATTTGCAAGGCACAGTGAGTCAAAAATAACTGAAAAATGCGCGTCTTACTGTAGTTTTCGCTGCGAGATATCCTACGCGCCAATTTGAAAAGCAGCCCCACCATGTGTCAGAATTGAGAAAACAATTGAAATTTGTAAAATTTCAAAACATAGTGATAATGTCTGATAAACAAACTAACCTCTCAGTTGTCCGCGATGAGTTCTGGTGTTTCCTCTTCCAACTGAAATCTGTAGCTTCTAAATACTAAAATGACTATTGTTCGTGAAACCTAAAGGTTGGGTCTCAAAGCGAACAAAATGGGGTGCTCCTCAATCTACCGTATCTTTTTTAAAGGCGCAGCACGTTCGCTTCAAGACCCAACTGAACGAATTCCTAAGTCAACTAAAAAAACCCTCTAATTTACAACTGTTTAGCTGCTTCCACTTACATCCATGTTTTTCCTTCGGTGTTGGTGGAGTGACGAGCGTTAGTTCTTGGGAGCCACATTCACTTTTGCCCAGTGACGTGAGAACACCTTCGAGAACGCAAAAACGGTGACGATTTTCTGAAAGAACTCACTAAAAAAAATATATATATATCTATTCCAAATACCTCACGGGAATGACCATAAGGCAGTGGCAGACCAGCTTCTTCTTTCCAACTCTTTTCCTTTTCCTTTTCCTAAAATCACCAGTTTGCATTCAACTTTTCAAATTGGCGCGCACGATATCTCTGAGCGATTCATATCAATTTTTGCATTTTTCGTGTTCTCACACAAAAAGACTATCCAAAAAAGCTCTAAAACAGTCAAAAATCACGCGCCAATTTGAAAATTCGAATGTGAACAAAAACTCACCTTGACTGACAGTGTGGGACAAGCTCTTCCATCCCAATTCTCCCTTCTTCTCCTTAATTTCAATTGTAACTACTAGAATTTGAAAAAAGTTCGAAAAACGGTGATAATGATAAACTGATAAAAGAACTAACCAGTTTGTGGCATGGTTTTAGCCTGTTCATCCTGATGTCGAACAATGAACGTATATCCATCTCCAACTCTTCCATTTCATTTTGTGGTTTCGACGACCTTAAAAAACTCATGTGACACTGTAATTTTTTGAAAACTCACGAATTGGATGGAAGGTGAGCATTGCCGATATCTTTCGTCGTGGAAAGAAGGAGATAATCCAACTTCTTCATGTTCTTCTTTCTGCAATATTGACTTTTCAAAAATTTATTCAACTTTCATTATCGCAACATTTCAAAAATGAACTTTGCATTCAAAAAATCAAATCGGCGCGTAGGATAAAACTTCAGAAAAGTTTTTATATCATCAGACTTTTGATCATAACTCGGCTCAAAATGGTCCGTTTGAGTTCCACTTTTGACACGTTGTACTTAAGATAACTAGACATACATATAATTTGAGAAAAGTTCAAAATACGGTGACAATGATAAACTGATAAACAAACTAACCAGTTTGAGGCATGGTTTTAGCCAGGGAGTTCATCCAACTTTTCCATTTCACATTGAGATGTCGATGACACTAAACAACTCATGTGACACTGTAATCTTGGAAAAACTTACAGGTTCCATGGAAGTTCAGCTTTCGTCATGGTCGTGTGAATACGTTGATCACGTCTTCAACCACGGAAGATTAGGTCTTCAATCATTTCCGTTGACCAGAACACCACAATCCAAACTTCATCTCTATCCGGAGTGTTTGGAAGTGTGTGAATTTGGCCAGAAGAACTTTGATCTGAAAGATTAACTAGTACATTGAACTTTGACCGATTTCAACTCACGTCTCCTGTTCCCTGGTTTTCACATTCCTCATCTTCCATGCAAGGCCCCGATGATCCAGATCAGAAACTTATCCATGGGAACCGTTCCCTCCGTGCTGATAAGATGTTAATCAGCCTAAATGTTTATTTTGAATATTTTCGTTGGCTTTATTATTACCATCCCGCGGCGAATCACCTGGTGGGTCTCGCCACGAAAATGGGTTTTGGCTGAATGGACAAGGTTTTGTCACTTTTTCTGATGAAAATGGGTCAATTCAATCATTTCCAGCCAAATTTCAGCAGTTTCCACCAATTTTTAGTGTAAATGAGGTGTTTTTGGTAAAAAGCGGCGAAATACCCAAAAATGCATGTTTTTGTACTGAAAATTAGGGGAAACTGCTGGAATTCACCCATTTTCATCAGAAAAAGTGCCAAAACCTGGTCCAGAAAAAGCCCAATTTCGTGGCGAGACCCATCAGGTCACTCGCCGCGAGACGGCAATAATATGAGAACTCACAAATCGCATTGGAGCTTCGGGTTGACAATTTCCTTCGCGGCGGTAGTTTCGTGATGAAGGAAAGTCTTTTCGACCAGGGCTCATTCCATTCAAATTCCCCCAACTCCCTATAGAAAAAAATATATTCGAAAAATTTGAATTCAAAAAAAACTGACCTACATAGAAGTGCCAAAGCCATACCGCACCATGCAGATCTTCTCCAATACTTCACTTTCTAAAATTTGAAAAAAAAATTTTTTTTTAATTTTTTTCCCAAAAAAAAGTGTCTTACCTGTCAGATATTGCTTTTCGGAGCTTGGGAATCCCTCCAGAATTCGGGAAAAAATTAAAAAAAATAATAAAAATTTGAAAAATTTGAATAGCTCCCACAGGTAGCTCACACATATCCGATACAACTCCATTGAGATTTAGAATCCATCGGGTCTTCAGAATGGATTCAGAATATCAAAATAAAACATTTTGAACATTTTGAATAGCTTACACTGTTAGCTCACACATATCAGATACATCTCCGATTTATAATCCTTCAGGTATTCAGAATAATGTTAGAATATCAAATTATAGCTTACATTTAGAACATTTGAAAGAATCGCTTCCCCAGGAAGCTCACACACAGTTGATACATTACTCCATTGAAAATCAGAATCCATCGGGTCTTCAGAATAGATTCAGAATATCAAAATAAAACATTTAGAACAGTTTTTATAGCTTCCAACAGGTAGCTCACATCAGAATCCTTCAGATCTTCAGAATAGATTCAGAATATCAAATAATGCATTTTAACGTATTGATGAAGTTCTCCACAAGGAGAACTCCGTTTCAAACTTTTGAAACATAGCCGGCTTCCTTCAGGAGCCAAAAATTGGTAAATGATGAAAAATCTCGGGCTCAAGGGGCTGGCTCCGCCCCCAGAAGCTTCTAGAAGGTGGGCGGGGCTTATTACGAATTCTAATTGCGGGGTGGGAAAGAGCACATGCCTGAGCACGAGTTGTTTGTCTCAAGGGGATGCTGATTAGGACTGATAAGCCTTGTGACTGATCATTTGAACTCGAATGGGATTCAGATGATGTGGAACCCTAACCGGGACCCCTATGAACCCGAAAGTCTCCAGAAAAGTTTATTTTTCAAAAAATTTCAAAAAATTCCAAAATTAATTTTTTTCAAAGAAAATCGGCATACAAGTGAAAAGGCTCCTTAATAAAAAGCTCATAATGGAATGGATCGATAATAGAAAAAATCAATACACACACGGGGATATAAAGCTAGATAAAAACGGGTGTTTTTTTTTCTCGGATGAGAATTTGGGGAAAAGTATGAAAAGATCATTTTTAGAAGAAAAATTCGGGAAAAATTTACCATTTTTTACCCATTCATAGACCATTGTTTACCCTTGGAAGACCGTCCGTCGCCCACACTTCACCCGTAGCGGCTAGTGTGCTTTTCCTTGATCCTGGGCTCCAAAATGCGGCTAAAAATCGTTTTGAATGTAAAATAGTATCTAACCTGTCCCTAACAATAAATAGTGCTACACAAAATGTCTGTTCGGAAGACACACCCTCACTAACAATGTGCCAATGACTCAGAAAAGTTACGACATCAAATTGGAGGAAGTGGCATCATTTGATTACTCCGCAAGAATCGGAAATGATAAAAAAGGGTTTATGATAATAATAAAGAAAAGTGGGACCTCCCTCCTACCTCTTCTGATTCCCAACTTCCTAAAAACTGGGTTGACTCACTTTAACGACCACGACTTTCGTTAGTATACGCCCTACTTTTATCATTTTCCACATGTCTAGCCCAACAAACAATCAGTTTCTTATCAGTTCCCTCTCCAAATATCATAAAACCCCGCAACTCGGCACTGATAATCGTCATTTGCACCCATGAAGTCGCAACTTCTCCTTCTGCTTCTTCTTCCGATTCTGGCGAGTTCCAAGCTCGTCTGCCCCACCGGATTCTCCCTTTTCAATGGAAATAAGTGTTTGCGGTTGATCAAGAACAATCTGAAACACGGAGATGCTGAAAATGCCTGTAAATACATCGGAGGGACCCTCTCCAACATCCACAATGCCATCGTGAGTCATCTGAATCCTTTCTGAATCCCCTCTTCTCCAGGACAACCGTGCCATCTCGACCCTCGCCGCCAGCGCCTCCATCGCGAACATCTGGCTCGGCCTCTACTGCTTCTCCAACTCCACCACCGGATGCTACTGGGACAACGCTTCAGGAACTGCCGCCAACTACAGTAACTTTGTGCCAGGACACCCGCAAGTCGACGGAGGATTCGGAGGATGTGTGTACATGACGACTTCGAATTCACAGTGGGTCAGTGCGAAATGCGATGTCGTTGGATTCCCGTTTGTGTGTGAAGCACCGCCCACTTATAATGGTCAGTTGGCACAACTTATCGATAAGAAATAAGCTCTAGATCAACTTATCAGTTGCTTCAGAAAGTTAACTAGGTTACTGTAGGTACCCTATTTTCAACCTACCGTAACTCAGCTCAAACTGGACCAATTTTGACGGTCAAAAAACCAATCGATAGTAAATTTCCTTAAAAACAAATCACAAGTTGATGACTTTTTACCATCTTCCCTCTTTCTAAAGTTATCAACCTTCCAGACACCTGCACCCACAACTACGGTGGCTTCTGCTACTTCCCCTCCCAGGACTTTTCCAAGAAGAAGATGAACCTGACCTACTCTGACGCCCAGACCTACTGTCAGTCCATCTCCTCGAATCTCGTGTCAATCCACTCGAAAATGGAACTCGACTACATCAAGACCATCTACAGAGACTCCACAACCAACGTCTCGCAGATCTTCATCGGAGCCAAGGCCGACCTCCCAGAGGTCTTCAACTGGGCCGATGGAACTGCTTTTGATCTGGATTACAGTAATCCGATGAACAAGACACAGGCCAATTGCATGGTTATGGACACCCAGGGAGCCGGATTGTGGTCCCAGGTCAACTGTCAGACCCTCCAGTACTTTATGTGCAAGAGACCCGCTGGATCCTCTTCTCAATCCTCTTCTGAATCCTCTTCTGAAGCCCTCCAAGCCTTCCAGAACCCCCAGAAGCTCTCCATCGACGTCTCCGACTCCTCCAACTGCAATGCCACTTTCTTAATGGCTCCTGGAGTGTTCACCTCTCCAAATTACCCCGACAACTACCCAGTCACCAACTGTTTCTACAACTTGAGAACCTTGAGACCCTACAACATCGGAATATACTTCACTGACTACCAGAATACCTACGGATATATCAAAGGAACCGACGGAAACGGCCAACCATTACAGAATTTGAGGTATGGAGCCAGTATTGCTACTACGAATAGCGCTCAAATCATTTTCGGTTGGAGTGGTAGTTCGTTATCGAGTAAGGGTTTCTCTGCTACTTTCTTAGCTCTTTGAGTTCTTTCTCTTTGGAATAAATTATTTTTCTGATTGTTTCTGTGATACTCAAACTACACACGAAGTCGTCATGATGATAAACTGATAACAGAATAGAGTGGTCAGAAGACCTAATCACGAATGTGTTGGCTCCTGGAGCCCACGGAGCACCGATTGGTATGAAAATTGTGGTGTGTAGGTTTGAGACCAAGCCAAAAATAACTGCATTCACAGATTTTTTCTATCTTGTTTCCGAAGGCCATAACTACGCGTGGAAAGAGCACATGCCTGAGCACGAGTTGTTTTGAGCCGGAGCAAGGGAATGCTGATTAAGACTGATAAGCCTTGTGACTGATCACTTGAACTTGACTAGGTTTCAGATGATGTGACTTCAGAAATGGGACCCCTATGAACCCTCGAGTCTCGAGAAAAGTTTATTTTTCAAAAAATTCCAAAATTAATTTTTTTCAATGAAAATCAGCATACAAGTGAAAAGGCTCCTTAATAAAAAGCTCATAATGGAATGGATCGATAATAGAAAAAAAATCAATACACACACGGGGATATAAAGCTAGATAAAAACGGGTGTTTTTTTTCTCGGGCGAGAATTTGGGGAAAAGTATGAAAAGATCATTTTTAGAAGAAAAATTGGGGAAAAATGGGAGAATTATTGCGAGGATTCGATGAATTTCATCTCTTCACCATTCGGGATTGCTCGGCGCTTCACTGGGGATTCGAATGAGCCGTCCAAGTTGAGGCCTTTGCGAAGACGCTGGAAATGAGGGGGAATGAGTTTCCTGAGATCGGAATTGATGAAAAATTTGAATTCGGCAGTGTTTTTTGACATAGGATGCTTGAAAAAGGGGGCTTTTGGGATTCTAAGATTCTGGAGCCCCGAAGAGCTTTCGAAATTTTTTTTTTCAGAATATGGTCAATATGGGTGTCAAAACTCCTGAAATTTCAGGAGGATCCTGAAAATATATTCGAGTCTGTGTCAAAGTTTCAGAATTTTCAGATTCTGGGATTCTGGAGCCTTGGAGAGCTTACGAAGAAAAATTTTTTTTTCAGAAGTGGGTCAATACGGGTGTCAAAACTTCAGAAATTCCATCAGGAATCTAAAATTTCACATCAACCAGATGCACAAAGTCTCAGAATCTCGGATTCTGAAAATTGTGAAAAATTCTGGAGCTTCCAAAAAAAAAAGTTTTCAGGAACCTGGTCAATATGGGTGTCAAAATTCTCAGAATTTCATGGGGATTCTGGAAATATGTTTGAGTCTGTGTCAAAGATTCAGAATTTTCAGATTCTGAGATTCTGGAGCCCTGGAGAGCTTACGAAGAAAATATTTTTTTTTTCAGAAGTGGGTCAACATGGGTGCCAAAACTTCTAAAATTTTATAGGAATTCTGAAAATATACGTGAAACTAGCTCACAGTCACAGAACTCCAAGATTCTGGGATTCTGGAGCCCTGAATAACTTCCAAAAACATTCTTCCCAGAACATGGGCAATATGGGTGTCAAAACTCCAGGAATTTGGTGGAGAATTCAACTTTGACATTGTTTTGAGTTCTTGAAGCTCAAAATTGTGACTTCAAGCTAAAAATCCCGGATTTTCACAAAAAGTTTGGAGATTTTGCTCAAAAACCGGTTTCTCTGTCATTTTCCAGTTGCTACGAACCTCTTTCAGTGTGAGATGCTTGTTGGTGAAGAAGAGATAGTAGACGGCGTATCCGGGAATGACGATCATCGAGCAGGAGGACAGGAACCATCCGAAGACATTGGCCCAGACGGGGAAGTCGGACTGGTCCGGGTACATGACTGGCTTGTAGTACACTATGCAGAACACGAACAAGACCTGGAAAGAGAAGAGGTGATAAGGGAGGGACTGATAACAAAGGGGAGTGATAAGGACGCCAAAGTACATGACTGATAAGTCTAAAGCCAGCTGAAAAGAACTGATAAGAATGATAGACCCGGCTTAGCTAAAATGAACTGATAAGCAGCTGATAAAAGGACTGATAGTGAATGATAAGAAGGCCATGAGTCCTAGA
This sequence comes from Caenorhabditis becei, assembly GCA_900536315.3. NCBI lineage: Eukaryota > Metazoa > Nematoda > Chromadorea > Rhabditida > Rhabditidae > Caenorhabditis > Caenorhabditis becei. Next base: position 118,523 of record LR539536.1, read on the forward strand.
GGTTGGTTGACTGATAATAATTATGAGTGTCTTTAAAACAATCAACTGATAAGGGACTCTTGCAGAATCAACTGATCAGAAGCTGATAAGCAACTGACAAAGAAGGTGATAAACCCAGGAGGTTGGTTGACTGATAAGCTACTGATAAGAAACTCACCAAACTGGTCGCCGGGGCGCAGAACTTCCATACGTACTCAATCCATTTTGGCAGAGTGATTCCGATCATTTCACGAAGGGCCATTCGGATGTTGTGGGCTCCGAATCCATAAGCCAAACCGACAACTTCGAAGAAGACAACGAAGAGAAGAGCGTATCCGGAAGCACCGTAGGCATCGACCAGGGTCAGCCAGTGGGAACCCGACTGGAAATTAGAGGGGATTATTGATTGATTTTTGGGGAAGATTCTAAGAATTTTGGAGCACAAAAAAACTTCAGAAACTTTTTTTCTTCAAATCTAGTCAATATGGGTGTCAAAACTCGTATAAATTTGGCGGGAATTCAAATTTGACATGGTCTAGGTCCCTGGCATGTTGGTTTTTGAGAAAGTGAAAAAGTAGAAGGATTCTGGAGCACTTCAGAATCTCGAAAATGTATTTGCTCCAAATCTGGCCAATATGGGTGTCAAAACTTCTGCAATTTTGGCGGGAATTCAAATTTGACATCATTTTCGAGGTTCGGAGGCTTTTTTAGAGATAATTCGACTTTAGAGGGGTTCTGGAGCATTTCCGAAACCCGAAAAGTTATTTGCTTTGAACATGGCCAATATGGGTGTCAAAACTCCTGGAATTTCGGCGGGAACTCAAATTTGACCTAACTTTGGTCCTAGGGGGTCTAAATTTCGAGTTTGACCTAAATCTGGGTTGAAAGTTCCGTATTCCGTTTGTTTTTCAACTTTTTAAGTGAAAATTGAAGCATTAGGTTCACTATAAACCCCAATTATCCTCTTACTCACATAGGTAACCATTGGTATTCCGAGAATGAAGAAGAAGAGGCAAGTGAGTCCAAGTGACAACTTCTTATGCTTTCTGAGCACTGGGAATGCGTCTTCCAGTGCTGTAAAGAGTCCTTCGACCATACAAACTTGAGAATCCAATCCGAGAATTGTGATCATCAGGAAGAATAAAACGGCAAAGACTTGTTTCATCGGAAGGTTCGAGGCGACTTCTGGGTAGGCAAGGAAGGCTAGACCGACTCCTGGAAAATGGATTTTTTTTTTATTTTTTAATTTTTTTTTGAAAAAAAGAAGATTATTGATTTGATATTGATTAAATTGATAAGAATCTCAATCATTCTATCATTTTTTTTCCAATTTCCTACCTGGCTTCACAATCTCTGAAATGTCCTTCTGGGCGATGTGTGACATGTATCCGAGAATTGAGAAAACGGCGAATCCAGCAGTTATAGAGGTGCAGCCGTTGATGAAACACATTGTCACGGCGTCCCTGGAGAATTCAGAAAATTTGGGATTCTGAGGATTCTGGAGCAATTTTTCAAAAATGTGGAAAATTTTTTTTTAGGAATATGGTTAATATGGGTGTCAAAACTTATGGAATTTGATGGGGAATTCAAAAATATATGTGAAACTGAGCCACAAAGTCTCAGATTCTAGGATTCTGAAATTCGTGCCGAATTCCGAGGTATCCTAAAAATAAATTTTTCGAAATCTGATCAATATGGGTGTCTAAACTCATGAAATTCAATGGAGAATTCAAAAATATACATGAATCTGGCTTGGAATTCCAGAATCCATAAATTCAGGGATTCTGGAGCCATAGAGAGCTTCCAAATAAAATTTTCTCGGAATCTAGTCAATATGGGTGTCTAAACTCATGGAATTCAATGGAGAATTCACAAATCACTCCCAAAACTCACTTGATACAATTATGATCAAACTTGTTGTGAGATCCCAATGCAATCAGAGCTCCAAAACCAACTCCATACGAATAGAAGACCTGAGTTCCAGCATCTTTCCAAACAGAAGTGTCCGAGAGACGTGTGATGTTGGGTTTCAGGTAGAAATAGATTCCATCGGCAGCTCCTTCAAGGGTCAGACCACGGATGAGGAGGATGAAGATGAGGACGTAAGGGAACAGGGCACAGAAGTAGACAAACTGAAAAAAAGGGGGAATTGGGGAGGATTCAGAATCCTCTAGGGTCCCATTAGGATTAAGGAGACGTTCAGAAGGATTCAGAAGGATTCAGAAGACGTTCAGAAAGATTCAGAATCCTCTAGAGTCCCTTGAAGATTCAGAAGACGTTCAGAAGACGTTCAGAAGGATTCAGGAGAAGTTCAGAATCATCTATGGATCCTTGAGGATTCAGAAAGATTCAAAATGATTCAAAAGGATTCAGAAGACGTTCAGAATCCTCTAGGGTCCTTTGAGGATTCAGAAGACGCCCATAAGGCCCTCTAGATTCAGAAGACCCTTCCTTACCTTCCTAGCTTGTGTGATTCCCTTCCATAGCGCAAAGTAGACGATCAACCAAGCAGCAGCCATGATAAAGAACAATTCCCACTGGATGCCTCCAAAATCCGAGATGTCTCCAGTGTCGTGAAGCACTCGCTTCTCCCAGAATTGCTCCACAGAAGTCTGAGTATGTGCTCCAGAAGTCAATGCAAAAGCCTTGATTCTCGCGAGTTCCGTTGCATTTTCCTTTCCAGTGATACACGTGGCATCGTTCCAGTAATTGGTACAAGTTTCCCATGGGAACACTGAATTGAGCGAGGAGATCATGTAGAACATGGCCCACGCAACGATGACACAGAAGTAGGCAATGCACATGAAGGCAATGACGACGTTTCCGATTCCAACACCTCGGAACAGCGGACACATCAACCACATTTCCATGGCGCCTTTTTGGAGGTATTGACCGATTGTGACTTCCATTAGGAAGATGGGAACGGCGGCGAGGCAGAAGAAGATGGCGTAGACGACCAGGAATGAGCCACCACCGTTTCTGGAACATTCTGACTTCAATTTCTCTTATCTAACTCAAAACTTGCTCAAAACTTGCTCAGGATCCCGTACAGTCCCAATACCGTAAAACCTCTATTAGATGGGCACCCAATAGTTTGTCTTTGAGCTTCACTATCTCAAAAACTAGAAGAGTTATCAAAAAGTTGTTAACTGCAAAGTTGTAGTTTTAATCTTCGTCTACAACTTTGCAGTTGACAACTTTTTGATAACTCTTGTAGTTTTTGAGATAGAAAAGTTCAAAGACAAACTATTGGATGCCCTTCTAATAGAGGTTTTATGGTACGTTCTCATGACCCTAACTTTGCTCAAATCTAACATTTTCCCGCCGTTCTTGGACCAATCAAAATTTAATGGGGATTAAGAATTGGTAACAAAAATACATATTTTCGAAAAATTGCATTGAACAGACCACTTTTTGGCTATTGTTTAATGGAAAAAAAGAAAAAATTTAGATCTGACTAGGCTTGTGCTTATTTCGGGCTCACTCTGATTGAATTCATGCCAAACATACAGTTTTCAATGTAACGTCCATTTCCTCATCACCTTATCACTCACTTATAACACAAATACGGGAATCGCCACACGTTTCCGAGACCCACAGCATAGGCGATCATTGACATGAGGAAGTCGAATTTTCCAGTCCATTGGCCTCTGAAATTAGGGATTTTCAGCTTTTTCAGCCTTTTCAGGTTGTATCTAGGTCACGTGAAAAAACTAGGTCACGTGAAAAATAAATAGGTCACGTGAAAAACAAGTAGGTCACATGAAATCTGGGTTACGTGAGAAAAATTGAGTCACGTGAAAAAACTAGGTCACGTAAAAAAATAAGGTCACGTGAAAAAGAAGTAGGTCACGTGGAATCTGGGTCACGTGATATTTGGGTCACGTGAAAAATTAGGTCAAGTAATAAAATTATCAATTTTCCAATGATTTTCATCAATTTTTCATGATTTCTATGCCCTTATCACTCCTTATCACCCTTACCTATCCGGCTCTTCGCTTTGCTGAGATTCCAATTCTTTGGCTTTCGCCTCATCCGTCGGTAACGCCACGTGTTCGGAAGTACCCATTGTCCTGAAAGAAAAATTGAAAAAAATGGTAAAAAATAGAGAAATGAGGCCGAAAAACAAGTGAAAAACATTCAAAAATTTGCGGTAGAAAAAGAAAAACAGTGGTAGGTAAGAAGAAGAACACGTGTTTGTTTGTGTTTGACAAGTGTCTCTTTGGGGGGCTAGAATCACAATGTTTACACCCGAATGGATCGGTGTCAATGTACACAGAAAAAGAGCCAAGATTGGGATGTGAAAAACAAGGTCGTAATTGTGGGGGGTGCAAAAATTAAATTTTTTTGAATCAAAATATGTGTTTTGAGGGTTGGGAACACATTCTAAACACTATTTTACTGTTGCAAAAACATTTGGGTTAGATTTGCCACAGTGGGGATTGATCCCGTGACCTCTGGCGCGATGGCGCCACTACCCAGTTGAGCCAAAAGTGCGACGCTTCAAAATTGCGGGGAAATAGAGGGATTCGGTGTGGAATTTGATGAGAAATACGAATTTTTTGATGAAATTGACCTTGGGAAGGATTCTGGAGCACCTGGAGCACCGCTGGAGCTCCAAAAAAAAATTTTCAAAGTTTGGCCAATATGGGTGTCAAAACTCGTCAAATTTCAAGGCGAATTCATTAATTTACGTGGAATCCGTCCAGGGACACTAGAAACCTGAAGATCGAGAATCTGGGACCCTACAAGTGGAAAAACTCGGATTTTGACCTAGAAGAAGCTCCCCGGCTCAAAATTTTCTGTTGATTCTGAATTTCCTATCAAAAATCAGATTCAGAACCCTAGAAAACCATAAAACCCTAAAATCCCCGACCCCCAATAAATCAGTGATCAAAACCGAAACACTCAAAGTGTTTAGATGACCTCATCATCATGGTGTTACACAAAACGACTTTCTGACCAGTGTGATGTGTGACCTTGTGTGAAAAATGCGGCGACGCGCGACTTTTCTCACTCACTTTGTCACAGGAGTCACTCAAGAAAACCGGTTGATTAGTTTTGCTTTTTGGGGCCGTGTCAAACTGTATTGTATTGGAAGAGAAATCGGTGGGAGAAGGTGTTAATTTAGGTCGGGAGAGAGAAATTGGGAGAAATTGGGAGAAATTGATGATTGGGAGTGGTTGTTAGGGTCCTAGATGATTTGTTAGGGGTCCCAAATTTTTTTTAATTTTTTCTAGAGTCCCAGAAGGTCAGTTAGGCTTCTTGATTAATTTTAAAGGTTCTAGAATTTTTTGAAGGATTTTTGAAGCTTTTGCTAAAATTCTGACATTTTTTCTGACTTTAAAAAATTTTTTTGGGCCAAAAAACTAGAAAAATTTTTTTCTGGGTTTCTGGAATTTTTTTTAGGAATTTCTGAAGCTTTTGCTAAAATTCTGAATTTTTCAGAACATCAAAAAAAAAGTTTTAGGCTTAAAAATTTGAAAAAAAAATTGACATTTTTTCGGATTTTTGAAAAAATTGTTTAGGCTTTAAAAATTTATTTGGGAAGTTCTGGAATTTTTTTCAAACTTCTACAGTACATTTTCAAAAGTTTCGAAATTTTTTGAAGTCCCAAAAAATTTTTTTTCAATTCCAGAATTTTGTGAGAAGCTTCCAATTTTTTTCAGCACTCAAAAAATTTTTTTTGAGTCAAAAAAAAATTTTTTTAGCACTCTAGACATACTTTTAGAGTTTCTAATTTTTTTTAAAAGTTTTTCCAAAAATCTACCGTAACCCCTTCCAGAACAACAACCTACAGTAATCCTTTCTACCTACTACCAAAAACATGAATAATAATAAAACAGGGGGGCGATGAACATGTACAAATTGACTTTATAATAACTGTGTGTGTTCAACTTTCTCTAGCAAATCTCTCATTTTTACACACTCTCTTGTTCCAATTTTCCAGTGAACCGGTCATTTTTTGACAGTTACGCTACACTTGTTTCGTGAACAACATCGCGGATTTTACATTACAACAATTGACCGCGCGTTTTTTTTTGGGACAAATTGTAAGGGAATGGGTTGATTAGGGGGGTACTAATTGGGAAAAATGGAGAAAAAAGGAAAATGAAAAATTGGGGAAGGGGGAACTAGTATTTGTTTTTATGGAAGTAGAATTACAGACATGCAACATTAATTTCGGTTAGTGGTGTTGATTGATGGGAAGACATGATGGGGAAGTAATTTTTTTTGGAATTATGTAGTAAGGAAAATTTTGAAATTTCAGGTAAAAATAGCTTGATCTAGAAAAAAAAACTTCAGAAGCTCTAAAAAATTTTTAGGAATCACAGAATTTTTTTGAATATTCGAAAATATATTTTGGAGGCCTAAAAAATTTTTCTAGAGATTTTAGAATTTTTCGAAATTTTCAAAAATAATTTTTCGAGGTCCAAAATTTTTTAGGAATTTTAGAAATTTTTCAGAAAATCAAGAAATTTTTTCTGAATTTCAAAAAAATTTTTTAGAAGCCCATAAATTTTTTCTGGGTTTTCAGAATTTTTTGGAATATTTGAAAATAATTCTCACAAGTTTGAACATTTTTCTAACGGCTTCAGAAAATTTTTTAAATGCAGAATTTTATTCTAAAATTCAAAAAAAAATTTATCAAAGCTCATAAATTTTTTAGAGCTTCCAGAATTTTTTTTAAATATTTCTCAATTTTTCTAAAATTTTTAAAAATTTCTAAAAATCTACAGAATTTCTCTTGAAGCTCCCCAAAAAAGTTTCTAGATTCCTAGAATCCTCAAATTTTCCAAAAAGTAACTTGGCAAAGAAATCGGCAACGTGGTGTTGTTTGCCCCAATACACAATTCAAATACAACAAAACTACCCACTTGTACCGCCCAAAAAAGTACATAATTCCATCGAATGCGTGTATATTTAATCGGCAGTGAAAGTCGACGGCCCGTGACCGATTCGACGGACAATAGCCCCCGGGGGTTTCGGTACTAAAATGGGTGTTTGTATTTGTATTTGGAACTGTTCACATTGACTACTTCCGAACTTATGTCAGTGATCACTAGAAAAATCGAGAAAAAAATTGGAAAAAAAAATTTTTTTTCTAAATAGAACAGGATTACTGTAGTGACCATAGGGATCATAGAAAATTGAAAAAAAAATTTTTCAAAAAAAATTGTATCAGGATTACTGTAATGACCATAAGGACCATGAAAAATTTCAAAAAAAAATTTTTTTTTCAAAAATTTTAAAAAAACGTTAGATCAGGGTTACTGTAGTGACTATAGGAACCATAGAAAATTTCGAAAAGATTTTTGAAAAATGATTTTTTTTTTCGAAAAAAATTAGATCTGGGTTACTGTAGTGACCACAGGGACCATAGAAAAATCAGAAAAAAAATTACAAAAAATGTTTTTTTAATACATTAGCGTTACTGTAGTAATCATAGAAACCATATGAAAATTTCAAAAAAAAGTTCCAGAGCTTTCAAAATTTTTTTGAAAAAATTTTTGGGTAGCTCTGTTTTTAGTGAAGGGCTTCTGATTTTTCTTGAATTTTTCCAGAATTTTCCAAAAATTTCCAAAAATTTCCCAATGCTTCAATTCCAATGTTTACCCCCAAAAAAGCCCCTAAAACTAGCAACATTGGAAAAACGAGAAAATGGCTGGTAATTTGGCGATTGTTTATGGGTGTTGCAATAGTGACCGCCAAATTGGCAAGAATTGTTTGAGGATGGAATCGAAAATGGAAGAAAGTTACTACAGAAATTTTAGACGTGGGGTGTGGTTTTGATGGAAGACGAGGGGATTTTCAATTTTCGCGAGTAATTCCTTAATTTTTGCCGGTTTTTTGGTTTCCAACAGGTGGTAAAGGTCGTTTGGTAATTGAAAGAACATGTTTCAGAATGAAAGGTTTGTTGATTGGTTTTTGATGTTTTTTTACTATGGAAAAAAAGCGGGAAAGGTCAAAAATGTTACTTTGGTGAATTCAGGGATCCTGAAAGACATTTTGGGACCCTAAACAATTTCGGAGCATTGAAAAAAATTTTTTGAAGTAGATAATAATTTTGAGAAGCTTCAAAAAAATTTAGGACTCTAGAAAAAAATTCAGGAGCATTTTTAAAAATCCCGGAATCCTAGAAATATTTCCAGGACCCTAAAAGTTTTTTTGAAATATGACAAAATTCAGGAATATTTTTAAAAAATTGTCCGGAGCCCAAAAAAATTTTCAGAAATGTAAAAAAAATATCCAGAGACCTAAAAAATTCTAAAGCATTTTCAAAAAATTCCAGGACTCTAAAAAAATGTTTGGGACCCTACAAAAATTCAAAAATCCCGGAAAAAATCCAGAAGATTGAAAAAATAATGTCAGACTCTTAAAAAAATTCAGGACCCTTTAGAAAAAATTCAAAATGCTAAACAAAATTTCTGGAGGTCGAAAAAAAGGCCCAGGACTCCTACGAAAAAATTCAGAATCTCAAAAAAAAATTCTGAATTTTAACAAAAATCCAGGAACTATTTTTTCAATTCCAGGACCCCCCCCCCCAAAAAAATTCAGTACCCCTTGAAAAAATTTCAGAACTCTCAAAATCATACCTAAAACCTCCAGCACCCTTCGAATTCCAAAACACGTGCTGTTCCCCCCTCCACCCCCCCCCTGGGGCTAGAATTTCACGACCTCAAAACCCCCTCTAACTTATCAGAAATCAGTAGGACGTGGTTCTCAAGTTACACCTAGAAACCCGGAGATCGTCATAAAAGTGTGTGTGTTGAATCCGATGGGGGGATAACTAGTGCGTGGGCTTGTTATCATCGGTTTTTTGTGTGGGTGTAAAGCAATCGGAGCACATGTGATGGGGCCTCTTTTCACCGCTTCCACGGGTTGATTAATGGCATGCATTTGGTAGATTTTGAACGCAATTTCAGTTGTTTTCGATGAGGGGATTTTTGGGTTTTGTGGGTTAGAGTTCCAGATGTCAATGGTTCTGAATCTGAATTCAGATGAGCCCCTAATTCTGAAAAATACTGAAAAAATTCAGAAGACATGAAAATTGAAGATTCTGTGAAAGAACGTGGAATCTTGATTCTGAATAAATACTGCATTGTGAATATTCTGAATTCAGAAGGCAAGGTCCCTGGGGAAATTTGAAAAAATGTGAAAAAAACAAGAGGGAAAATTCAAAAGATCAGGGATAATTTTCTGTTTTTTTTTTGTTTTTTAAGCTGAATTTTAGGCCAGAATTGAGGGAAAAAATGAAAAAAAAAAAAAATTTTTTGAAATTTTTTTTTTCAAAATTAAAAAAAAAATTAGGCCTATCTGGGACCACTACAGTAATCCCTAATATATCCTAAATCCTGAAAAAAAATTCAAAAAAAATTTTTTTGAAAAAAATTTTTTTTCAAATTTTTTTAAATTTTAGGCCAAATTTGAAAATAATTTTAGGCCAAAAAGGACAACTACAGTAATCCCAATTATATCCCAAACCTTGAAAAAAATCATAAAATTTCAAATTTCAAAAAAAAAAAATTTGAAAAAAATTCAAATTTTTCAATTTCCCTTTTTTTTTCAAAAATCACCTGTTTTACAGGATAACTAGCTGATAAAAAGATAAATAGTCCTAATTAGGAATCCTGAGCCTGAATGGCCTAAAAAGCCTAGGCCAGGCCTGAATAAAGCCAAACTAGGCCTAGTCTAGGCCTGGTAAAGCCTAATCCTGGAAAACAAAAAACCAGAGAGCAAGGCGACTTTCAAAAGGCATCAGCACATGACACAACACCACAACAAGAATGATCTTCAAAGAACACGAAAAGCCGGGGGGCGGAGCCTATAGGAGGGGACCGTTCAACTGTCGGCGTCTCTTCGCACAGGTCTCCCTTGCGCCACGATGCATTTTTGAAAATTGTATGAGAAGCGAGAGAGTGTGTGATTCGAGGAGACGCTTCTCTGACGAATCTTTGAAAGTGAGCAGTGTGGAGAGAGAGTGGAGACGCAGAGAGACGAGAGGGATTAGAGATGGGGAGCAGGTGGTGAGAGGGATGTTTACACTGGAGGGGGGAAGGAGTACTTGACACTTTTGCAAAGAGAATTTGAATTGAAATTGAGAAGGATGGCGATTTTTGAGGATTTTTGATGATTTTTGAAGGTTACCCGGAGGTTGAAGGGCCTAAAAGTTACCATTTGAGGCCTATGGAGGAATTTTTGGGTTTTTTCCATGGCAAATTCGAATTCTCCATCCAATTCTACCCCTGGAGGAAGTTTTTTGAGTGATTTGGTGATTGCGCACTTTTGGCTCAACTGAGTAGTGGCGCCATGGCGCCAGAGGTCACTGGATCAATCCCCACTGTGGTAAATTAGGCTTTTACTTTTTTGCAAGTCTAGAATTGGTGTTTAGAAGGTTTTTCTGACTTTTTTATCACAAAATTTGATGAAATTTTGAAAAAAAAAAAATTTTTTTTTGAAATGTTTCAAAAAAAAATTTTTTTTTTAATATTTATTTTTTTCATTTTTTTCAAAGCAGTAATCAATGATAACTTATCATTTTATCATTGAAAAGATCAAAAACCAGTTTTGTTTTTCAAAAATCATGGGGTAAACCAAAAATTTGCATTTTTGAAAAACACTTTTTTTGGTGATGTGGTCGAAAATCACAAATCAGAAATTTATTTTTTATATGTATTTTTCTCTGAAAATATCCAATTTCCTCTAATTCCCCCTAAAAAATAATGAAAAAAACAGAAAATGTGTTTTTAGGCCAGAAGAAAACACAAAAATATGTATGTGCTTCTGATTAGAATACACCTGGGGGTTTTTTGTTTTTCGAAGGAAAAACAGAGATATTAGTCTAGGAAAAGCTTATTTTTAGGGCAAAAATCCTATTTTTAGTTGAAAAAATAACAGGGAACGTTCTAGAAAAAAATCGGGAAATTTTGAGAAAAAAAAAATTTTCCAACTTTTTTCAACTTATTCTATTTTTTATCTAGGTCAAAACTCAATTTCTAGTTTTAAAATTTTTTTGGCGAGTTATGGGACCTTTATAATATTTGAAAAAATTTATTTCAATTTTTTAAAAAATTTTTTCAATTTTTAAAAAATTTTCAATAAAAATGTGATTTTTTTTTGGAATTTTCTCACTTTTTCAACTTATTCTATTTTTATCTAGGTCAAAACTAAATTTCTAGTTCTGAAATTTTTTTGGCAAGATATCAAGACTTGATACTATTATAAAAAATTTAGTTTAATTTATTTTAAATTTTCTTAAATTAAAAAAAAAATTTCAATTTTTTTGAATTTTTTTTCAAAATTTCGCAACATTCTTTTCTTATCACTTTATCATCAAAAGACGCCGCCATATCTCATGATTTTTAAAAATCATATTTCCCATGAAAAACATGTCTAGAAGGCTTTTATCAAAATGAAAAACACAAGGGAATGTGTGGAAAAAGTTGTTGTTTGGTCACAAGGAATTGGAGGAATTTCTGGGATTTTTGAGCTGATCATATCAGTGAAATTATCACTCAAAACACAAAGAAAACCCCAAGGTGATAACGAATTATCACTGTGATAACAAACGAATCGCGCAAAACGGAACTAGACATAAAGTGGCTGACAATGAGAAACCAAAGACTGTGTTGGACGGGAAAACAAGTTCTTATCAGTTGGTGATGGTTCTAGTGATAAGGAATTTTTATTCGGTGTGAAGTGTTACTTATCAGTGCTTATCAGTTGTCAACTTTCCAAGAAGTTCGGTTTTTGAGGGTGTGCTTGCGGGATTGACACTCTTTTTGCAGGTTGACAGGCAGGAATTTCAGACTGCGTTGTTGGAAAGTCTGAAGTGATAATATCAGTGATAAGGTTAGTGATAAAGCTCTTATCAGTCCTAGGGTTCCTTATCAGTACCTTCAACGGACAGAATTCCGAATTATGCGGGCATCCCTTGGCAAGATGAGTGATCACGTGGTAGTTATGATGGAAGGCGCTGTGGAACAAGACCTGGAATATTTTTCCTTATCAGTCACTATCAGTCCTTATCACTAACCCGAACATTTGCTCCTCCATTCTTCAAATTCCACAACTCAACAGCCACTGAAGCAGTGTAATGGGGCATTCCACCCTCAATCACTTTCTCCTCATCACCGAAAGTTGTCAAGAAGGCGTAGACGGTGGTGTCGTGCTGGAAAAATTTGAAATGAATTTTTTCAGACCGTATTGGGTCTCAATAAGTAGCAAAAAAATTTTCAAAGTCTAATATTGAGTGTTGACCTAAAAAAAATTCGTGAAAGTTGATTAAAACTGAAAAATTCGGGAAAAATCGGTTTTTTTTTGAAAATTTTTAGAAATTCTAATTTTCATGTAAAAATTCAAAAATAAATTTTTTCTAATGGACATAGCTCTCAATAATGCTCCCAAAAAATTTCAACACCAGAAAGTAAGTTTTGACCTAGAAAAAATTCATAAAAGTTGAGAATGACAAAAAAAAGTTGAAAAAATTTTTTTTTGAAAAATTAAAAAAAAATTTTTTTTAAGTTAAAAACTTGAAATAAATTTTTTTAAGCAGTCTTAAGTCTTGTTAATCTACAAAAAAAATTTCAAGACTCAAAGTTCAGTTTTGACCTAGAAATAAATCCGAAAAGTTTGAAGTGGCCTAAAAAATTTTTTTTTAATTTTTGTAGATCAAACTTTTTTTGAAAACGTTCCAATTTTTTCTAAACAACATAATCACCCCAAAAAATCAATTTATCACTCACCGCACTATACGCATGATACTTGAGCTTGCCAATCCAATTGCAATCCTCTCCCTCGTTATTTTTCAGCTGACAAGCCAGTTTTTGGTTCATCTTGTCGATCATAGTGCTGAGAAGTGGTCCTAGAAGGAAAATGTGAAAATGGGTTACTGTAGTTGACCTAACCTCCTCTCAACCGGATCAATTCTGGAACATATGGGTCCCCGATTCCGAAGAGAAATCTCGTGGACACTTGGGACAAGTTACGAAGCTTGATTTCCACGTCATCTGTGATCCATTCAGGTTGGGACATGTTGTAGAGTTTCTGAACAACTGATAAGATTTAGTGATAACATCTGATAAGGATAATCACCTCAATAAAATGCACATCATTGACCATATAAATCTCTGGCATTATCACTTCTTTTCCAGTTTTCTGCGAAACATAGTTCAGGAAATCTTGGTTTTCAGCGACAAATTTCTGGAATCCAGTTCCAGAATAAATGTCTCGGGTGAGTTCCTCGGCACGGGGACATGGGGCGAAGACGTTTCCGATCTGGAGAAATTCAAAAAATTTTAAGAAAAAAAGGGATCTTGTAAGTCTGTATGCGCTGAACTTGACGCGCAATTCATTTTTTTCAATCTGAGGATTACTGTAGGTCCGCAAACACCATTGTCTGTTTTTAGTCTGTAAACACCTAACCTTACGACACTTCTTGCAAAATAACTGTAATGCACCCGATTCTACGACAAATCCGCAAACACTGAATCTTACGACAAATGAGTCAGTCTTGAGGATTACTGTAGGTCCGCAAACACCTAACCTTACGACAACTTTTTTCTTTTAGTTTTTTGAGGATTACGATAACTAGATTACTGTAGCTACCAAGTCCGCAACCACCCTCACCGGATCATCCTTCTCCGCTACCGTATGCACTGGAATCGGAGTCCACCCCTTGGGCCAACGATGCGAATCCGGGTAATCCTGACCACTATTCCCATTTTCGAACATTCCAGCCAAATTGGAAAGAGCTGAGACAAGGGTACGGTTGACATCGGTGGAACGGATGTAGACCTGGAAAGTGATAAGTGAAGTGATGAGACTAGTGATAAGACCTCTTTGGAGTTGTAAGAAGAGCTGAGGAGGGGGTGAGTGGCATTGATGTATTTCTTGTAGAGAAGTCGGCCAAGAGCGTATTGTTGACGCATTCCGAGCTGGAAAAATAAAAAATGACTGATAAGTTATCAGTGATAAGCAAATATCACTATTTGGTGATGAGATTTTCAGAAAATTCCTTATCACTCCCTTATCACACTATCAGTACCTGTGTCAACTCTCCCCATCCATTTGGCCAAGCGTCTTCTTTATGAACATCAGTTGGATATGTGCCTGTTGGAGCACGATCTCCGTGTCGCCAGACCTGTTATCAGTGTTATCAGTGATATAATCAATGAGAGGAACTGACCACTTGAGAGAGCAAAAGCTCATCTCCCTCCTCCAATTTTCGCTTTTTGACTTCACGAGGGTGGTGGATGGGGATGTGTTGCTCCGCGGAAATCACTTCCTGGATGAATTGGAATTGCGTCAAGGCACTGGAAAAGCGCCAGGGCACTAAAATTGCGCCAAGTGACTGAGAAAGCGTCATGGCACTAATTTTGCGCCAAGGGAATTGAATTGTGTTAAGACTCCGGAAAGTACTAGAATTGCGTCAGGGCACTGATTATGCTCCAGAGAACTAATTGTGCGCAAACATGAGGTCATGAACCCAAAAAGCACCAGAATTGCGCCAATACACCATTTTTGCGCCAAGGCACTAGAAATGCGTCAAGCCTCACCGGATCCGCATGATCAGCGATCAAATCTTCTTGACAGTGGATTACTGTAGCTATGATTGGGATAGTGATAAAGAGAAGGTTTGGTAACAACATTTTGGTACCTGAAATTGAGAAAATCGATATTTAGAAGGTTCTGGAACATTGAAAAAAGGGATAAAACAAGAGATATCTTTTATCAATGAATTGAAAAGTGTCCCCAGTGCGGCGGTGTCTATCGGCTCTTTTATTACACTTTTTCGACGAGAGATGAGGTCATTTGGAGACGCAGACAGTTGGTGATAAGAACATGTGTTATCAGAGAGGGGAAGCATCTATTTTCTTGAGGAAAAGCAAGGTTTATTAGAACAAAAAGAAAATTTTTTTGAAAATTTGTTTTCAGATTTTTAAAAAATTTTCAAATTGTTTCAGAGCAAGATCCAATTCGGTAGTTGGTTGGGAGAAGGTGGGAGTACTGAAAAAAAATTATTTCAAATTTTTAATTTTTTTTTTTGATTTTTTAAAAAAAATTCCCACCTGCACCACAGGACAAAATCTCATTTGTAAATTGGTATACGGTAGTTCGGGAACTTTCTGAAAATTTCAAAATTTACACACAATTTCTCTGACTTCTGGCCAATTATTCACCATAATTCCGTTATCAGCGGCTTGAGTGGGCGACTGATAATAGTGACGTGGAGCATCACAGTCGTTATCAGTGATAGGGACGTGTTTTGAAGAAAAGTTGTAGCAGAGCTGAACGTTAGTTTGAGTTTTTGAAGGTCACGTGAAAAAAAAACTAGGTCACTCACATTTTTATGATTTTTCGTGCAAAATGGTCCAATTTTCATGTTCGGATTCCGTTTTTCAGTGTTTTCAATGAATTCCCAACAAGATTTTCGAAGAAAATCGCATCCGAAATGTTTTCCATAAGAATATTGTGAGGCTTCTGGGTAGATGAAGGTGCGGTTTACAGAGTACCAAGGGCTGAAAATGGAGGGATCGAGAAATGCGTCAAGGATCTAGAAAAGCGTCAAGGATCTAGAAATGCGCCAAGGACCTAGGAATGCGTCAAGGATCGAGAAATGCGTCAAGGATCTAGAAATGCGTCAAGTAACCAGAAATGCGTCAAGGTATCTAGAAATGCGTCAAGGCACGGGAAAGGCGCAAGAGGCGCAAGGACGCAAGGATGCGCCAAGGATGAAAAAATGCGCAAAGGATCTAGAAATGCGCCAAGGACCTAGGAATGCGTCAAGGATCTAGAAATGCGTCAATTATCTAGAAATGCGCCAAGGATCTAGAAATGCGTCAAGGATCTAGAAATGCGCCAACGATCCAGTAATGCGTCAAGAATCAAGAAATGCGCCAGGGCTCCAGAAATGCGTCAAGGATCTTGAAATGCGTCAAGGATCTAGAAATGCGTCAAGGATCTTGAAATGCGCAAAGGATCTAGAAATGCGCCAAGGATCGAAAAATGCATCAAGGTTCTTGAAATGCGTCAAAGGTTCAGAAATGCGTTAACGCACCAAAAACACGTCAAAGCACTCAAAATGCGCCAGCTCACCCCAAATAACTCACCTCACTCCATTATACGTCTTCTCAATAATTCCCGCTGAAATCCAACTGAAAATATTTCCAGAAACTTCCAAATCAGGCGTCATCAGCTCATTCTAAAAGTTGTCAATTAACTTTTTTTCCAAATTCAGAATCCCAAATTACCCCAAAAATATACTCATTCAGATGATTTTTCCTTATTCCATCCGCTTCAACACCTCGTAAATCTCCACAATCGAAATGTTTTCTAGCCGAGTTCAAAGCCAATTCGTCAAAATCCAAAAAGTGTCTAGTTGCCATTTGTGGTCCTTTTGGGGTGTTCCACAGGTATTTTTCAGATGCTTTATGAGATTTTTGGCTCTTATCAATGATAAGCCCGTAGCCCATTCCGTGGAGAATTTCATGGCGGAAGAGGTCGAAAAGTGGTAGGTTAGGGGCGTCTTGAGGGCAAATGGACATGGTCGCGATGGGCGGTCTGGAAGTTGGGATTATTAGGACCCTAAGGGACCCTTATAACTGATATCACCTTGTATTTGGCCAAAACCCAATTGGCAAAGCATCTGCTAACAAATTCCGATCTTCCGCACAAATTTTCGGGTCCTTAGCCACCACAAACACTACAAAATCCGCAAAATTCAACAATTTCTGCATATTTTCACTTTGGAAAGCCATATTCACACGTTTTTCAGGGGTCTGAAAGTTTTTCCTGAAAAAACCGAAATTTTTGGAGTTTTTAGGTCACCTGAACGAAGACACTTGTGAACTTTTGATATTCAGGGATTTTATCAGTGACATCTTGGATTTTCACGGAGAATTGCAATTTTTCAACGAGGATAGCGTTTTGGAACCATTTTAGAGCACGTTGGAGTTCAGACTGAAATTGGTTACTGTAGGGGGTTCAAAAAAAGTTTTTGAGTTTTGAAATAAATTTTTTTAGATAGATTTTGGTGTCAAAAACAAGTTTTTAGTTAAACAAAAATGCTGAAAAAATGATTGAAGCTGCGAAAAAAATTGTTGAAAAGTTAGGACCCGTAAAAAAGTGAGGGGACCTTTTTAGGACCCTAAACGTATTTTTTAAATTTTGAAATAAATGTTTCCACTAGATAAACATGTTAAAAACAAATTTTTAGTTAAGCAAAAATGCTGAAAAAAATTTGCTAACATGTGAAAAAAATCGTAGAAAAGTTAGGACCCGTAAAAAGTGAGGGGTCCTTTTTAGAACCTTATAAGTGTTTTTTAAATTTTGAAATAAATTTTTTCCAGTAGTTCAAAATGTGAATAACAAATCTTTAATTGAACAAAAATGCTCAAAAAAACTTCTAACATGTGAAAAAAATCATCGAAAAGTTAGGACCCCCAAAAAAACGTCCTACAGGAACACAAATCTTAGGGGTCCCTATTAGAACCCTAAAAGCGTTTTTTTATATTGCAAATAAATTTTTTCTATTAGTATAAGATCTAAAAAACAAATCTTCAGTTGGCAAAACAAACTTTTAAGAATTTCTAACATGTGAAAAAAATCCTCAAAAAGTTAGGACCCCTAAAAAAGTGACCCAATCATAGGGGTCCTTCAGAAACCGCTTCAGAATCCCTCTAAATCCCAATAAGCCCTTCAAATCCTCAAGTTCTCCTCATGCGGAATGCCGATAATGATCTCTCCAGCGAAACCCGTTCACAGTAACCAGTTCCAATGTTATCAGTGTTCCTTATCACTAAACCGGACAAACCTGCATAACAGCGGGAAGAGCGCCGTATCCACTGATAGTGGCGATTTTCATGGGGTGATAAGAGGCTGATAAGGCTGGTAGTAGGAGAAAGAGTAGGAAAAGGAGCATTTTTCGTGGGAAAAACGAAAAATGAGGAAATGACGAACTTTTGAATGTTGCATGGATGTTGTGTGAGCTCACAGTGGGAATCTAAACATTGATCAAAAAAGTGTTTATTCTGGGCAAGAAAAAAGGAGAAGAAGTGACAAGAGAAATGGCACACCACACGAGATATCACTAATATCCAGGGGCGGTACGTGGCGGTGGACAATGATCGCACCCTCCGCCGCTTCCTGGTGCTCCGGCTTCTCCTGGAGCTCCTGGAGCTCCCGGGTTTCCTGGAGCTCCGTCTGGTCCGGCGTCTCCAGCAGGTCCGGCTGGTCCTGGCTCCGATGCTCCGGCGCTTCCTGGGTTTCCGGCGGGTCCTGGTGGTCCTGGTGGTCCGGCTGGTCCAGCTGGTCCGGGGGTTCCGGGAACTTCGGTGACTTGTCCTGGGGCTCCGGGGTTTCCGTCGGCTCCTGGAGCTCCGTCGTTTCCAGCGGGTCCTGGGGGTCCTGGTGGTCCGGCTGGTCCTTCTCCGCCTCCTGATGGCGTGTTTCCTGGGGCTCCGGCTGGTCCTGGAGGTCCTGCTGGTCCGGGTCCTCCGGCTGGTCCGGCTGGTCCTGGTGGGCAGTCGAAGCAGAAGTCAGCAGCGGTTGGAGCGGCGGCAGCTTCGGCGTCGGATCCGGCTTGTCCGGGGTTTCCGGCCTTTCCGTCTTCTCCTGGAGCTCCGTCTTTTCCGGGGGCTCCGGCTGGTCCGGCGGCTCCGATTCCGCAAGAGCAGCACGATCCGCCTCCGCCACCTCCACCTCCGGAAGATCCGCCTTCCGAGTAGCCAGCACGACGAGGACGGGTTTCGCGCTTGATGCGAGAATCAACGCCCTTCACTGTCTCGAACTGAAAAATCACAAATTACGGGTGACTAGAGCTGGCTGAAAGTTAGGCCTGAAGATGGGCCTAAATCAGGTTCAAGCTTGACCAATTTTGATCAATTTTGATTAATTTTGACCAAATAAGGCCCAGAGCCTGAAAATCAGGTTAGGCCTGGTTGAATGAGCCTGAATTCAAGCCTAAAGTCTGAGAATCTAGGCTAAAGTTAGGCCTAATCTAGGCCAAACAAGGCCAGGCCTACTGGCCCTAAGAATTAGGCCTATAGTTCAGTATAGGCCAGTTTTGACCAATTTAGGCCAAAATTGGTCAATTTTTGTCAATTTTTGTCAATTTTGGTCATTTTTGGCTAATTTAGGCTAATGTAGGCTATATTTAGGCCATTTTATGTCATTTTAGGCCAGTTTTTCACAATTTTGGTCAAGTTAGGCCATTTTAGGCCAATTTCAGCCAATTTTGACCGAGTTAGGCCAATTTCGGCCAATTTTAGCTAATTCAAGCCAAATTTGGTCTATTTTGTCCTATTTTGACTAATTTAGGCCAACTTAGGCTAATTTAGTTCAATTTTGGCTAATTTTGGTCAATTTCGCACAAATTTTCTTCAAACTTGAATTTCAGCTTCAGGCCTTTTCAGGCGATGCTTTCGGCTTTTTAGGCCCCTCTCAGGCCCCTTCAGGCCCATTTCCTTGTCAAACTCACTCTATGGAACTCATCCCAAAGTCCATCGGTTCTGTGCTTGCAGAATTCGACCTCATTCTGAAGGGACGACTGCACGTGTTGCATGTAGTTGTAGAGCATTGGCACCGCGATGATCGCCGTCAAAGTGGCAATGGTGGAGACTGAGATTCCTGGAAAAAAGGGGAAATTGGGTCAATTTTAGGGGAAAAAAGTGCAAAACTAACCAAAGAAAGCGAGTTTCTTGAGGCTCTCTGCCTCGGCGATCTTCTGTTTCTCCTCCATGATTAGTTTGGGGGTATCTGTCTTAGGGGGGAAAGGCAGACGAACGAATGGCAACTCGTCGCCGCGTCGTTTATATACCCCCTCGGAACTTGTATGGGGGCTAGTAACTTGTTCCCTTACTGTGTATCCTCCCTCCTTTTCTGATAGACATCTCTGTCTCCTATTCGGGCGAAAGTGCACCAATCATTATGATGCAGATATGTGTATATTAGTCATGTTTTCAAGTGGGAAATGGTGGAAAACATACATGTTTTGCAGTTTTGGCGATCTTCGGAGATATCTGAAAGTGCGTCAAGGCACCGGAAATGCGCCAAGGATCCAATATTGTGTCAATGCACCGGAAATGCGCCAGGGTGGAAACTTTGGATATCCAGAAGTGCGCAAAGGATCAAGAAATGCGCAAAGAATCAAGAAATGCGTCAAGGCACTGGAAATGCGCCAAGGATCTAGAAATGTGTCAGCGTTCTAGAAACGCGTCAAGAATCGAGAAATGCGTCAAGAAAACAGGAAAAAAAATGCGTCAAGGCACCGGAAATGGGCGAAGACACCGGAATTGCGCAAAGGCACCGGAAATGTTCCAAGATGTGAAATGTGCGTTAGGGTATCCAGAAATGCGCAAAGGATCTGAAAATGCGTCAAGGATCCAAAAATGCGTCAAGGCACCGGAAATGCGCCAAAGCGCGAAATGTGCGTTAGGATGTCCAGAAGTGAGCAAGTGATCAAAAAATGCGTCAAGGCAGCGGAAAAGCGTCAAGACTCCGGAAATGCGCATAGGATCCAGAAATGCGTCAAGGCACCGAACTTGCGCCATGGCACCAGGAATGTGTCAGAATATCCGGAAAAGCGTCAAGAATCGGGAAATGCGTCAAGGTTCCTGAAATGCGCCAAGGATCCGAAAATACGTCAAGGCACCGAACTTGCGCCAGTGCACCATGAACGCGTCAGGGTATCCCGAAAAGCGCCAAGAATCGAAAAATGCGCCAAATTCCTTAAAAATGCGCCAGATATCTGAAAATGCGTCAAGGATCCAAAAAAACCCCCGTGACTCCAACTATGCGTCA